>PVHP010029015.1:0-22029 GCA_004024765.1 Zapus hudsonius
GTTGCAAGATGCCAAACTTCAGAGATCATTCTGCTTGAGGAAAGGACTATATTAACTACTTTCCAAAAATGGAAAGAGTAGATGGCTCTAAATTTCACAATCTTACCCTGCAGTTCAACCCCCTCAAGCGTTTCAAATTTAAAAGTTCCCTGTGGACATTAAAATTCTCATTAGTTACTGTTTATTCACCTATCAGATGGGCAAAGATTGGAGAAACTCCTGACACATAGGAGCCAAGAGTGTGGAAAATATTACCTTCGTAGATTGCTGCAGGCAGTGCAAACATCACAGCTTGTGTAGAGTGACTTGAGAAAATCTATCAGAATTATAAATGAACATATCATTTTACAGACAAGTTTATTTCTAGTAATTGAGCATCAAGATATTCTCCCACATGTTGAAATGGTATATGTATAAGAATCTTCATTGCAGCATGATTTGTAGTCCCAAGAGCTTGTAAACAATACACCATTCAAAGTGAAACTGGCAGATAATATATGACTTATCCACACAATGGCCTCTATGAAATGTGTAATGAGAATAAGGCAGCCCTGTATACACTGAGGTGGAAATAACTCCAAAATAAATTGCCTATAGAAAGTCAGGCTAATGTGTTTGAACGCTAAGCTATCATTTGTTGGAAGGACATGGTAGGAAATGGCTGTGTTTGAAAATGTATAGACAACCTCAAAGTCTACTTCTAGAGTAGGAAACACAGACAGATGGGAAGTCAGAGGACAGCATCATGCATATGCTGGCCTTTACTTACTCTACTTTTCAAACTTTTGTGCCCAGTATTTGAGGACCTAGTTAAAAAAGTTAAGTGATATTTTAAAGAAGAAAATGCAATGTAGAATAACAAATAACCTGGAGCCATAGATCTGGGTTCCAGCTCTTGTTGGCTGGCTGGATCATCTCAAGTGAGTGGCTTCTCATCCCTAAGTCTATTTCTTTGGGAAAATGAAGGGTTAATATAATAATTTCGGAAAGACACTTGAGATATTATATAAAGATTGCTTATAAGTAATAAAATAATGATTCCATATGTCTGTCTATCTAAGCATAAAGCATTGGAAAACCCAGCTGTTCCTATGTTAAGGATATTATTTATATGGGAATCTATGTCTCACTTTTTGGATTGATGTCAGAAAGGATCTCGAAGGTTGAAAACAGAGGACATTGCTGTGATTACAAACTGTGCACATATTAAAATCAAATGGAGAGATTTTTGAACAATTCTGTATCCATCATTCAGATTAATGAGTGCCATCTGGCTGCCCATGCATGCAGGCTTTAGGGCCACAGTTACAATGGGAAGAGCTATACACAGTCATGGAATTTAGGTTCATACTGAGTTCTTGCCTTATCTGTGAAGCTTTAGGTAAGTTAGTTTTCCTTTCTGGTCTAAGAACTATTGCCATGTAAATACCAGAATATATGTAATGAGCTATGATTTGAATATCCTGGAATTCTCATTCCTGTCAGTGCCACCCAATGCCTGTGTTCCAAAAAGGTGGAGGTGGAGACTAAAAAGACAGAGTGCTATAAATAAGGATGTGAGGTTGGTGATGTGGCTCAGTTGGTAGAGTGTTTTTCTGCCATGCCTGAAGCTCTAGATTCAAGTCCCAGCACCACATAAACCAGATGTGGTTAGTACATGTCTGCAATTCTAACACTTGGCAGAAAGATCAGAAGTCCAAGACTCTCCTTGACTATATAAGGCTCTGACTCAAAAAACAATGTGCTCTAAGAGTTAGTTCTGACAAAGGTCAGTACCTGAAGATGCCACTTTGACAGACACCTGTGAGCTACTGTGACAGCAAGGAGCTACTTGAGGCACTAGGCAGAACTTTACATTTCAGCCATCTGAACCTGACTCTGCCCAGGATCTTTTTTTTTTCAATTTCTTTATTATCCATAATTAGATGCACTGAATGAGCAAATAATGTGTTGGTATCCCCAGTTCCCTGATTTTCCTCTTCCCTGTCCCCAATCAGCTGGATATCTTCCTCTGTGGGCAGACTGGATCAGTCCATGGGGTAGCAGGTTATGGATAACCTAGGAGTCAACCCAGTTCCAACCCCCTTTGTATGTTGTTACTGAGGGAGTCTGCCCAGGATCTTAACAACTGGACACTCTTATTTTCCCTACCTAGTCTTGGTTAATGATCAAATCTTTTTAAAATTCTGGCTCTGAAATTGAATTGGTTAATAATACTATGTCATTCACTTACTCAGTGTTTAATATGTGACCATATTTTTGGGTACTTGAAACTAGTCAGCTACATATGTCTATGCTCACAAGAAGCTATAGTGTGAATATCATTCTCTACTCACTAAGAACATAGTATGACATTTACTAAGCCATTTGTCTTCCCTGGAAGATTCTTTGCTTTGGGCCTTAAGAAGCCAAAACAGGGTAAGCTCAAACAATATGGCTGAGTTCCCTTTCTTTTCACCTCTTGGCTCTCCCATGAATTTGGCTTGATTTGGCTAAACTCATATAACTTCTCCAAAACACCCTCAAGCAGTTGGTGCCCAAACCATCCATTCAACTTACACCTCAGAGGAAGAAGGTTCTTCTTACTGTGGCTCCTGGAAACAACACTCCTAATTGGTCTTGCATCTCTCCTAGAGCAGGAAATCATAGTGGCCAAGAAGATGGAACAGTCTGATTGTCTGGGTTGAGTTAAGCCCAACCCAGAAACTGTGGACCATTTATAGATTGAATAAGGAAGAGAAGATGGATGCAGAATGGCAGCTTTGATAAGGAGAAGGCAATCAATTGGCTAAGCCCCTGGTTGGGGTAGGTTGGGGTAAGAATTAAATGGGAATTGCCCTTGGAATGGAAATAGATCTCAGAGCTGATTGCTTTTAGCACCAACTACTTTGGTTTCTTTTTGGTTTGTTTTGTTTTTATACTTTTTTTTCTAGCCTGAGAATACATAGTGAATTCCAGGTTAGTCTGGGCTAGAGTGAGATCCTACTTCAAAAAAAAAATTAAATGCATGGAAGTGGGTCAAAAAGTGCACATGGTTTCAGGAGCTACTAATCAGATACAGCAATTTAAAACAGGGTGATATTCTTGTATTAAAGGCCAAAAGGCCATTCTATAGAACTATGAGGATGGACCATGGTTTACAGTGGAGACCTAAATATGTTTTGGATGTACCAGGATTTTACAATGGTTCCCATGGAGAGCTGGTGGCTTGAGATGAAAGTTTTTCCCCTGGCAGCTCAGCCCAGCTGGAGGGGCCAAAATAGAAATTCTAGAGACTATCGTCATTGGTTATGAATATTGGACTTGCACCACAGATGTTGATGTTGACATCATCTTTATTGATTTTGTATTGGCCCAGGTTCTCCTTGTTATGTCTTATTGCAATGGAAGTGTTTGTTTTTTGTCATTATATGTTGGAAGTATGTAACTTGTTTTGATTTTACAGGACTCACAGTTAAGAGACAGTCTGGAATCTCAGCAAAAGACTTTGGGCTTTAGAACAGTCATAAAGTTGATAAAGCTTATGGGAATATTTGAATTTGGACTAAATACAATTTACAATGTGAGGTGGTCTTAAGTGTATGGGGATCAAGGTGGGAGGTGGTAGTTCAAATGTGATATTTTGAATGTTTGGTCCCATAGACTCAGTCATTTTTTATGAAACTTCCGACTTGAGCCCATAGTAGTCAGATTCTTGCTAGAGGGCAAGTCACTGGGGGTGGATCTGATTTTAGCCCAAAGGTGTGGAGAGAGCAGTTTGAGTTCTGGCAGTTCATGCTTGCTTGCTGCTCATCTGGTTGTTTTGTTTTGTTTCTCTTCTTGGATCTATAAAAGATAGCCAGCCTCTTCCACCATTGATGATGTTCTCCTGGACTCTGTAATCCTGAAATAAACCCCTTTTCTCCCATAAACTGTGTCTGCTTGGATGTTCATCCCAGCAACGCAGAGTTAAGTCCAACACTTGACTGAAATATTTTTTATTTACAGCTTCCATAAATATAGACAACATATCATGATCATAATTCCCTCCAACCACCCTCCCTTATTCCTCTCCCAAACCCCTCCACCATTGAATCCTATCTTCTTTCCAAGAAGACTTTCTTCTTTTTTGATATAATCATTTTTTCCTCCCATTATACAGGTCTTGTAAGGTAACATCAGCCTCTGTGAGGTCTTGAATATCATGGCCACTTAGTTTCTGGAAGATAGTATTTTAAACACTCCTCCCCTTCCTTTGGCTCTTTCTGTTACCTCTTCTGCAATGGTCTCTGAGCCTTAGAAAGTGTGATAGAGATGATTCACATAGTGATGAACATTCCATCGTCGTTTCTTCTCAGCATTTTAGTGAGTTTATTCACCCCAGTGTTCACCACAATCTGAAGTGTACCTTTCTAACCAAAATTAAGAATAGCATTAAAATATAGGCATAAACGTAAGTATTTAGAGGGTTGTTTTGTGGGCATAAAATGTCCATTTAGCCATACAGCAGTAATAGTTTCCCCTCTAGGGATTATGACTTACCCAGCAATAGGCTTTTGATTAGGTTTTCAGTACCAGGCAGGAATTCCCTCCCATGCAGTGTTCAATCAGAGCAGTTCGTTTTCCCCATAACAGACATGTCACCATTGCACCAGTTGATACATTTGACCTAGCTGGTGAGCTGTAAAACTTACAGTGTCCAGTGTTGGTTAAGACCATTGATGATTTTCTCCCACAAGAAACTGTATAGCTCTTCCAGCATCATAACACCCAGTCAGCTCCAGCTTGATTTCTCAGTGAGCTTCAGCCCCTGCATGTGGAGTCTTCAGCAATAGGGGTTTACCATCTAGCTCTGGCACCACACACTTTAACGGCAGCAGGTAGTCTCCTGAAAATCTAAAGTGGGACCCAAAACAAAGTCTTGGGCAGTATAGCGGCCACAGGAATTCACTCAGCAGTCTTTCCCAGACTTGGCAAATGTTTTCTCCTCTTTTGCTTCAGATCCTCAGTTTGGCCACTGTTTGTCTTTACCTAACCCATTGAGGGCATCTCCAAATTTTCCCTCTCCAGAATACCTGAAGGAATGAACCCTTCAATTTGCAAAGTAGCAATTCCTGTATCAATGATGTGAGCAGAAGAGGATGGTGGGATTATGAGAGGGAAAAGGCATGTGTTAAGATGCCCTGGCATAGGATTTAAGACTACTGGGGAGAGAAGGGAAGATTTTTTAAAGTCCCCTGGAGCATCTTTCTATGCTTATTTAGGAAGACATTTCTCCCTCTTTGCTATGCTGCAATTGAAAACCAATATAATTCTAAACAAGGATCTTAACCCAGTAGCTCATCCAATGTGACATCACTCATCTCCTCCTGTTAATCGGTGATAAGGAGCCACTTGTAACACAATCTAAATCTCAGTGCTTTTCTTATATCCTGTAGGGACACTTACAAGTGCACTGTTACATTTCTCAACAGTATCCCACCTTCTGACCCAGTAAGTCCACTTCTGGGTCTTAACTGTAAAAGAAATGGAAATGAGCTATACAGCAAGAGCATCATAGACAAACGTTTTCATTAAAGAATTAAGTATTTTGGAAAAAAATGAAGTAAACTAAATTTTCAGGAAGGAATGGATGGAGCTGCTCAATGTAAATCAACTCATTGAACTTAAACAACAAACAATTTAGTTGGTTTTATTTTTGCTTTATATGTTTATTTTTTACAATTAGCAATTTAAGGCATATGGCTATTTATATGCAGCTATTCAATATCATTTTGGAGAGCTTATTAACAGCAGAAAAGTTATTAATAGCAATGTTAATTACAAAAATATATAGATGATATGGTATTGATTGTATTAAATTTTCATTGAAAAGGATTTCAAATGTATTAAAATGTTATCAACAGCTGTCCAAGGATGATGGATTCTTTTCTTCTTTTTAAAATCTCTATATTCTCCAAAACTATAGATAATTAGAAGGATTGATTTTTCATGTTAGGGAAAATCATATTGTTTAAAAGTTACATTCATATAGTATAGGGCTATACAGTGGCTATCTCTGGCTGAGTGGAGGTATGAGATTTATTCCTTGATCACAGTTTCCTTCGTGTTCATTATTTTAAGAAAAGGAAGAAAATAATAAGAGAAATATATTCTAAAAATAAATGTCATTTTAGATCACACAAGCCTAATAATTCATTCAAAACATTTTGGTTTACTGCCCTAATCCTTTGCCACCCAACTCTTTGTGACTTAAGATAATCGAACATTATCAAGTTTTCCTCATAGAAATCCATCACTTGCATGGAAGTCACATTTACTGAGCTGTATACTTGCAAAATGCCTGAAGTAAGGAGTCAGCATGAGCAATGTTTCTCTAAGAGAAAGCAATCCACATAGCCCTGTCTGCAGAAAGGTCTTTCCAGTGCATCACAAATGTGGGCTGATGTCGTTGGGGACAAAAGAAATCTGTAGGCCCTAATCTGTAGGCCCTTTGAAAGAGAAGAGTTTTTCATTCAGTAGCCAACATAGATAGTTCAAAAGGTCTAGAAGTTAGAACTTTCCATAAGATATCTCCATTCCCAGACAGTGAGATATAATTTCTATGGCACAAGAAAAAGGTTAAGATCTTGGAATCACACAGTACTGCCATTTATACCACCAATAAACAAGTACATGAGGAAAGGAAGAGAGAGAGGAGAGAGAGAGAACAGGAGGAGAAATAAGAAGAAGAGAAGAGGGAGAGAGGGAGGAAGGGAGGAAGGGAAAGGGACCAAGGAAGGAAGGAAGGAAGGAAGATCCACAGCCCTTCCTTTTCAACAAGGCTGCTGTAACCAGAGCCCTGGTCATCTCTCACTTAGATTATTGACATGTCCACCTTACTTGTCTCAACACTTCTATTTGTCCTTCTGCTAATCTTTTCTTTACAGAAAAATCAGGGTCATTATTTAAAAACATAAGTAACATTTTGAGCTAGGAATGGTGGCACCTGTACTCTCAGCACCTGGGAGGTGGAGACAGGAGGATCACAAGTTCCAGACCAGACTGGGATATAAGAGCAAAACAAAATGACATTTTGTCCATGTTGAGAGCCTTGAAGACTATCCAACTACATGGCAATAAAATAAATGTATGCTATTCTTCAAAGCAAAGAAAACCCTGCATGGCTACTTTCTCCCCACCCTTGCCAGACCACCTCAACCCACCCATACCCAGCTTCACTGCAGACACATCAGAGTCTTTTTGCTTCTTCGAGTGTGCCAAATCTATTTCTGTATCAGCGTCTTAAACAGCCATGGGCTGTGCCTGTAAGAATTCTGCCTTCTCTGTGCTTGCTGTCAGCTCCTTTGACTGGCCTGTCTTAAGCAGCTCTACTCCCAAACCTTGTCTCTAAACATCTAGAACATTCCATCCAATTATTTACAGAGCTGGTCATAATTTTTGTGTATGTCTGTCTTTCTTCGCTGATTTATGTCTACTGTCCACAATGCAAGACTCTTCTCTGGTGTATTCACCAGTGTAGTTCTTTGTGGTGTGGCTCTGGAAGAATGTCTGGTACTTAATAGGTACTGAGAGAAACACACACACACACACACACACACACACACACACACACACTTTTTGCCACATCTTCACCAACATTTCTAGTTGATTGGTTTGTTGCTGTTGTTGTTGTTGTTGTTTTTTTGTTTTTTTTTTGATGACAGTCATTCTGACTGGGGTAAATTGGAAACTCAAAGTAGTTTTAATTTTCATTTCCCTGATGGATAAGGCTGTTGAACATGTTTAATTCAGCTATAAAGAAAAATAAAGCTGGGTGTGGTGGCATACGCCTTTAATCCCAGCACTCAGGATGCAGAGGTAGGCGGATCACCGTGACTTCAAGGCCACCCTGAGACTACATAGTGAATTCCAGGTCAGCCTGGGCTACAGTGAGACCCTACCTTGAAAAAACAGAAATAAATAAAATAAAATAATGAAAGAAAGAGAGAGAGGGGAAGAAAGAAAGGAAGGAAGGAAGGAAGGAAGGAAGGAAGGAAGGAAGGAAGGAAGGAAGGAAGGAAGGAAGGAAAGAAGGAAGAAAGGAAAGAAGAAAATGAAATTTTCAGGAAAATGGATAGAACTGTAAAAGATTATGCTAAGTGAGGTAACTCAGGCATAGAAAGGCAAACACTATATGTTCTCTCTCATATGTGGATCTTAAATTCAATGAATTTACATAGAGGATGTGAGAGTGGATATAGGCTATGAAACTAGATAGGAGGGCACGAGAAAGGAAGAGAGAAGGGGTATTGAGAAAGAGGTGACCAAAGGACATGAAAAGAGAAGGGGAGACTATGGTCAGGGGAGGGCGTGGGCCAAGGACGATGAGGGATAAAGAGGGGAAGGGAAGCAAAAAACAAAATTTGTTTGAAAAATGCCATAACAAAACCTAATTCTCTGTAGGCTAATAAAAATTTTTAACTAGAAACTTGGTGAAAGGATGAAAAAATTTGATTTTATTGTTGATTGCTTATCTGCGTGTACAGCTACTTAGCTTCTCCAAGACTGACCTGTTTCCTCTGGACCTTAGGAATGTGGCTCCCATGTAGGGTAAGTGCTTAGGAAATGCCTGGCAAGAGCTTGGCGTAGTTTAGCAATTCTCTCCCAACTGAAGTGGTTCATCCTGCAGGGAAGCTCATTAAGATTCTAGAAATTCCAAAGTTCATTAAGACTCAGCAAATAAACAGGGCTGAGAACCTCACAAATCTCAGGAAGCTCCTGAAACTTACAAGATCATAAGATTGCCCCCCTTCCCTAAGGCTTTATAAAACATAAACAAAATGGGGGGAGTGGGTAGAAACTCTCTACAGCCCAGAGGCCTGCTGGTCACTCAGTAAGCCTGTGAGCTCACTGTCTAGGATGCAGTGGGACTTTGAAGTCATGCAGCTGCCTCTGAGTCACCCACACTTCAGTAAGTAAGTCCCCATTCATGCTCTGTAACTAACCCTAATAAGCTCACTGGTTCGCCAAATTGGATTTTGGTACAACCCTGCATTGGTCTATCATCTAAGTGTCTCCCAGGGAAGAAGTTTCATACAACACTAGGCTTAGTGAAACTATAGCTCTCATGATGAAGGCCACTGTGAAGACCTCCCAATTGCTCTTGTGCACTGAGAGACTGACTTGGCTTTTCTAATTGGTGATATTTGAAAAGCACAGTGCCAGGCATGCAACCGATGCTTGATAAATGTCAGATCAATGAATCCATTGTCAACTCCAAACGTTAACATTCTAATCTTTAAATAAAGTTCACCATGCCCACTGTAATTTTAAATATAGAATAATATTTCAATTTGAGTTGATAGGAGAGGGTGTAAATAAGTTGAGAACATCTATCCAAGTGAAATTTTGCCCCTACATTAATAAGGGTTTAAAAACCACCAATTGGCCACATCTGCAGATAAAATCACCAAGGCACAAGGAAAAGAGAAACTTTGGTTGACAATTGCTGCTGTTTTGAGTGTGTCCCCCCCCACCCATAGATTCTCATGCTAGGAAGATAGGTAACCATGGTGGTGTGACAGTGATGGATCTTTAAGAAATGGAAGCCACTCTCAGAAGGATTGATACTGCTTCAATAAGTTAGTAAGTTCTCACAAAATGGGTTATAAGACAAGTATGATTATCTGATCTTTCTCTCCGATCTCTCTCTTTCTCTCTCTCTGATCTCTCTCTCATTCTCTCTTGTGTGATATGACACACCATGACACCTAAGCTGATGCCAGTACCATCCTCTTCAACTTTCAAAACTATGAGCTTTCTAAACTACTTACCTTTATCAAGTATCCACCTTTGGGTATTTTCTTACAGCAGCACAAAATGGACTAATACAATAATAAATATGTGTTTACTTTGTAACAATACATTTGTCTCAGTTGTCCTGGTTGATTGTGAGCTACCATCAGATTTATGAAGATAGTTTAGGCTAAAATGGCCATTATTCTAAGACCCAAGACTTTCTTCTCTCATCCAGGCTTTGTCATGAAGTAACAACTTGATATTGGATGAGGTCCCTCCCTCTGTTTTGGCCTCATTCTTAGGAAACAAAAGGTTTGGATTAGATGATCCTGACAGTTCTGCCAATTCCCTGAGAGCTAACTTCATCTGCATTCACAGCCCTCATTGTCAGGAAGAAGTTGTGACATAAATAAACCACAGTCACTGCCTCACTGGACTACTTTGTGAAATATTCACCAATACTCTCTGAGAGTGGAAGAACTGAACCAGGGTTCATATGTGCTGCAAACTAGGCATTAATATGTCAACCTAATTCTTTACAATTCCAAATCCATATTGCAATTTAGAGCAGAAACTCGGGTGACAGTGTATTAGAACTCCAAGGTCTGAAATCCTAAAATTTTCATAATCACAAGTCTCGAGAAAAGTAATTCACTAAATAACTGCCATTTTTTTTTGCTGAGGATATCACATGATAATCTTTTTATAAATATCTTTATTATCCATAATTAGATACCTTGTATGAGCAAATCTTATGATGGCACTCCCATTTCCCTCCTCCCTGTCCCCAATCCACTGAGGATCCTCTTTGGTGGGCATGCTGGATCAGTCCCTGGGGGTAGAGGATTATGAATTGCTCTGAAGGTAGGCAGGTCCTCCTCCCCTTTGTGTGTTGTTGCTGAGGGGGGTGATGTCTCTGGATATTCTCCCCACCATGGCTCTTACATTCTTTCCATGCCCTCTTCCGCTGAGTTCCCTGTGTCATGGTGGGTGAGTTTTAAGTCTGCTTTATTGTTGAGATCCTAAGTATTTCTGGACTTCTGCTTTCGGTTGTGTTGGGTATTATTGGTGACTGTCTCATTGATCCCTCCTGGGTTATTCTGACTTGCTGTGGTGATTGGTCTCTTGTTTATCTCACCACTTTCTCATAGGTTTCATTTGGGGCCTAGATGATAGACCAGGGATGTTTCATCTCTTATATGATAATGTTATTACTTACTACTACAAACCAGGTAATAACTACCTCTTATTCCAAGCATGGCCATAGTATATACAGAATGGTGCAGACATTCACTTCCACTTCAGTCAGGCCTCAGTTCAAGCCTAGCTCAACCCTAGATGTTGTAGGACTTTTGGAAAAATCCCATAAATCCTTGAGCTTTTTTTCTATAGAGTGAAAATAAAGCAAGCCAGGTATATTGGTGCAGGTAGGCCTAAAATCCTAGCATTTGGGAAACTGAAATAGGTGGATCAGAAATTCAAGGCCACTCTGGGCTCCATAGTGAGACTGTCTCTAAAAACTGAGTGGAGAGGGAAATGTGTCTGTCTCTTTCTGCTTACAAATAAATGAGTAAAAATATTTCTTAAAATATGTACTTTGGTAGTATAAACTCCTACACCAAGAATTTGAGAAAGGCTTCATGGAAGAATGGTATTAAACTGCCTCTTTGAGTTACCAATAGAAATTCACTATTGAGAGAAGAAAAATCTAGACAGAGAAATAATATTGTTAAGACTACAAAAGCTCTGGTGTGAACTACTGTAGAAGGGCATGCTGGGAGGTTCTGATGTCTTTAGTTACTATTGAAGCAGATGTTTCCAGAATAGCAGGAGGAGGCAGTACTATGCCAGAAACAGTGGAAGTCCAGGCCAAGAAGAGTCTGACATAAAGGACTGGCAGCAGGAATAGCAAGGAGGAAATGGGTTCAAGAATTACTGAAGGAGCAGAAT
This sequence comes from Zapus hudsonius, assembly GCA_004024765.1. Taxonomy (NCBI): domain Eukaryota; kingdom Metazoa; phylum Chordata; class Mammalia; order Rodentia; family Dipodidae; genus Zapus; species Zapus hudsonius. Next base: position 11,710 of record PVHP010029015.1, read on the forward strand.
ACAGGATTTTCTTTATTTGAATGTGCTGTGGCTGCTTCTTTTGTTGAGTGAGCTGTTTATATTCTGGGCCATGTCTTAATATCTCCGTCTCTCCTGTTGTGGATCTTCTCACTGTGCTACATGGCAAATGCTCAGTAAATGTCTCCTGGGTGAGCGGTGCAGAGTGAAGAGGAGAGACACATCGAGCGTGGCTATTGAGATTCTAGCTTGGGTGCTGGGAAGGCTCCATGAGTTAAGTGAAATACAGGAGGGTGAACAGCTTGGAGTGGAGGGAAAGGACTTGAGTTTGGTTTGGGATGTACTGAGCATCAAGTCCCTATGGGAGAACCCAATAGTCTTGAGATATGTAGGCTCTTCCAACAAAAGGAGCAAAACATGCCGCTGCCCTCCATGCTGTGCCCATCTCCCTGCAGAATGAGTCCCAGGGGGAATCTGGAAAGTGCCCTGATTATGTCTATGTGGCCTCTGTAATTTGCCCTTCCTGCTCAAAGTAGATATTATACAAGACTGGCAGGCATTTCTTTCTCCATTCCACCAGTTTCCCAGTTGGTTATAAGCATCCCAGGAGGGATGACACAGAAGAGCTCTGGGCCAGTGTTACAGGAGTAAAAATCATAATGTGTCCAGAAAAGCAGCATTTTTTGTACAGAGGCAAGAAAATTAATGTTTCATGGACATGTTAGATCAATGATGGCCACGTCTTGACTCTCCCAGGTAAGAAGAAATGGGGGTACCATCATAAGATTTGCTCATATAATGTATCTGGTTATGGATAATAAAGATATTTTAAAAATTAGTCTCCACTTCAAAAACCTTTGGGGATCCCAAGTTTGATATAAAAATGGAGATGTTTAAACTTGTCAATTATAGTGTTTTCTTGTAATTCTCTAGCTCATAAAAGTAATATGACCTTACATTGAGTAAAGGCCATTTTATTTCAGCAAAAATAAAATTGTTTTAAGAAATTCATTCTGCTGTGCCCCAAATTGTCCCTTGATAGCAAAAAGAGGTGCAGGTAATCATCTCTAATTTTATTGGACAAACATACCCACAGAGATAACCAAACAGTGGTATAGGGTTCCTTATCTCTGTCATGGCGGAACTCAAGCCAGAGGCGGAATGCCTGACTCGGTACATTGCCCATGGAGCTAGGCTGCCTTGCCTCTTCCGGTTCTCCTATGCAACCACCAATCCATGAAAATAATCTTTCAAGAATCTTTAATTAGGAGGAATTTTAAAGAATCTTTTAAGAATCTTTACATTAAATAAAAGGCAATGTCAATGTTATATAGATACGGAGAAGTGGAGCTGAGTGTGGGCTCAGAGCTGTCCATTCATTCTGCAAAAAAAATTATGGCCCTTGCTACTTTAAAAAATAACAATAATGCTTAACATTTGCTGGGATATATCAAACACTATTGAAGAATTGCCACAAATTCATCTATTTAACCCTATGATTATACTTTTTATTAATAAAGATATACTGTTTAAAACTACAAAAAAGACAGAATTTGAATCCAGGTCTGCATGATTGAGTCCAGGTTTGCTTCGTTTTGGGGTGAGGGGGGTTACTGAAAGCTACTGTGCAATGCTGTTCACAGTGTCCCAGAGTTTCAGAACTTGACCGAATTGTTTATGATTCTCAATCCCCTGATACATAACAATCCAGCTGTTCTGATTAAATTCTATTGTCAAAGAAGGAAAAAAAAACTGGCTACCTCTCATACAATCTATAACCCCCTATCCCATGGTCTGGTCCAGCAAGCCCACTGAGGAGGGCCCCCAGTGGGATGCAGACAGGGAGGAGGAAAATGGGGGTACCATCATAAAACTTGATCATACAATATATCTATTTTTAACAATCAATATGGAAAAAAATTTAAGCTACATCAGATCAGGAATCCAGTAGGAGACGTGTCTCTTGGGAGTGTCTGTGAGGGCATGTCCAGGAAGGATTAATGGAAGGAAGGCCTGGAATGGGCAGCCCTTCCAGTGGAAGATGATGCATAAAGAAGCTTTAAGAGACCAGAGGGCCTTTGGCCTGGCTGCTCATGCTCCTTGCTGGTGAGTGTATCTACCTGTTGCTGCTGTCTTCGTTTATGGACATTGGAACCAGCTTTATCTGCCTTCCAATGTTGATGGAAGACTAGCAGCTTTCCAGGAATCCTCCAGGCTTCGATGCCAGATTCACAGACTGAACAGCTACCTGCTTTTCAGACTCTCCAGCCTGCACAGAGCTTATTGGACTTCCCAGCCCATATCCTAGAAGCTACTTTAATAAATCCCCTCTTATAATATATACTCATTCTATTGGTTCTGTTCTTCTATAGAGCCCTGATACAGGCTGCCTTTGCTTGAGTAGCAAGTAACAGAAGAGTTCCCAAGAAGGAAACTCATCTTATTTTAAAGAAGCTGAAACTCATGTTCCTGAGCTTGTTCTTACTAGTAGAAGTTCTGGCTGATCGTAGAGCAGTGTCCCCAAAGGACTTCAAAAAGAGCAAAGAAAAGCTAGCAACTTCAAGGTCAGCCAGTTCCACTAACGTGGTTACTGTGCAAACAGGTGTGGCCTTCCTAGCTTTACTTCTCTGATCTCGTGGAGAGATTAAGCCAGCGCTAATTCAGAGAAGGTATTCCAGTGTGTGAGGCTAATGTTGAAGTCCTTGGGACAAGGACATCAATACCTGCCAATTCCTGTGCTACAGACAATGCACAGACCTTGGATGAGTGGTCCTAAGGACACGTGGAAGCTTTTCATCGTGAGCACCCATCATGGTTTTCAACCACTTCCTGAGAACAGTCGGTTGCCTCAGCCTTTAACATCTCCAAACACATCAATCAATGCTAAGTGTTTTTTCAAAGACATGTGGCTTAATTTGAAAGTTAACTGAAGTCTCTGATGGGAATCAGAAAACTCCGATGGCTCATAAGATCCAAACTAAACACCCACAGTTTATTCTTCTCTTTTGTTTCAGGCTTTCTGTAGAGACACTAGTGTGTCCAGGATGGGGTTTAGAACAATATTCAGAGAATGTATAAATGAATAATAGCTCACAACAAGCCTAATAACACTAGGAGTGGGAATTAAAATTAGTCTTTTTCTTGTTGCAGTTTAAGGGCCTTTGGAGGTTTTTGTCTTGAATAGAAGAATTCCTAAATGGATCCTTCATAGTTTCCAAGTTTCTCTATAGACAATGGAAAAGTTTGGAAATGCTGGCCATAGTTGTAAAACACTGAGAGTGTAATTATTCCAGGGATCTGTATACTTAGTGTTTAGAATGACAAATTTTGTTATATATCTTTATTCTAACATAAAAAGTAGGATATTTTAAGTCTTTGAATTACATGCTTTAAATTGGTGAATTATAGGTGTGGATTATATATTAATAAATATGCTTTTAAGAAAATGTAGGCTGGGCGTGGTGATGCATGCCTTTAATCCCAGCACTTGGGAGGCAGAGGTAGAAGGATCACCATGAGTTCGAGACCAGCCTGAGACCGCATAGTGAATTCCAGGTCAGCCAGGTGAGACCCTACCTCGAATAGACAAAACAAGAAAAATGTATATGAAATCTCAGAAACTAGTCCCAAAACATGTTTTAGTTGAGGAAATAGAGGCCCAGAGAGAGAAAGGGTTAGACTTTCCAAAGGTTGGACACATTATTCTTATTAATAAAAAAAAAAGCATGTCAGGGCTAGGGAGAAGGCTCAGTGAGTAAGTCTGCCATTCCAAGTTTAATTTCCCAGTACCATGTAAAGCTACATGCACAAAGTGGCACATGAGTCAAGATTTAATTTATAGTAGCAAGAGGTCCTGGTGCACCTATATCTTCTCTCTCTCATAAATAAAAATATAGAATCCAGTAAAAATTTCTTCATCAGGCTGGAAAGATGCATCAGTGGATACAGTGCTTGCTGTTCAAGTCTGAGTACCTATGTTTGATCCCTACACATCATGTGCAAAGCCAGAAGTCTTGTTGGGTTTCTGTAACTCCAGCTTGAGACAGAGAGGTGGGAGGAAGAGTCAAGAGCATTTCCCAGAAGCTCTCCATGAGCATCAGCAGAGCAATGTCCTGAGAAGCCCTGCCTCAAATGAGGTAGAACAATGAAGATAACCAGAAACTGTCCTCTGACCTCCACACGGGTGCGATGGCATGGAGGCACTTGGACTCACACACAGGAACACATATACACATGCACAGATGTACACACAAATAAAAATCTTCAAAAATAATCATTAAAATATTTTAATTTGATGTTATGTTTATTTTTATCAAAACAAGGAAAATATTTTGTTTCATGTTTTGCCACAGAGACTTGTAGAATTCACTACATTATGATAACTCTCAGTAAATGAAATTATAAAATGTAGCAGACTTATTACAGTTTCCTTGATTCTCTGACTACTAGAAGATGTCTTGAATGGGAAATGGCTGAATAACTTCTTTTTAATAATGAGCGACCACCACAGTCATATCAGGGAGGATCCATAGGGAACACAGCAGACAATGACAGATGAACAAGGGACCTATAACCACAGTCACTCAATCAACACAGGATAGGCCATTGAGACAGAAACCAAGGATTTTCGACACAAAGACCCCTAAACTCGCAACATTAAAGCAGCCTTATTACTCACCCACCATGACTCAGGGAACTGAGCCGAAGACGGGGCGGAAAGATTGTGAGAGCCGTGGTGGGGGAGACGCTCCGGAGGCATAGCACCCATCAGTAATAACACACTTGGGCCAGGAAGACCGGGATGAGTACTAAGATATACAGGATCCCTTGCCACAAGGACTAATACAGACAGCCCACGGAGGAGGATATACGGAGGAGGATATACAACTGATCAGGGATGTGGAGGGGGGAATTGGGGAATTCGGGATAACAACGCATGGTTTGCCCACTAAATAATGTAACTCATTATGGACAATAAATATATATTTAAAAAAAAATCCTGTGAGCTAAAACAAAAAAAAAATGTAACTCATTATGGACAATAAATATATATTTAAAAAAATAATGAGCGACAAAACAAGTTGAAATCCAAGATCAAGGAGAGAAATCAGTTTCCTAGGGAGAAAGGAAAGCACATCATCTACACTTTAACTTACCTTTCAATTTGCAGCCTTCACAAAAGAACTCGGAGAGCTCAGTTCTTTGGTCCATAGCCAAGTGAAAGTCACTGGATCCTACATTGGTATTGACTTAGAAAGGAACACATCACGACCCACGAATAGCTTATTGTCAGTCAGAAACTAAGCTTATGGGCCAAGCGAAGACTTGAGAAACCTTCCTCAATAATTCAGATTAATGTGGATAGGTACATTGGAAAGTCTGCAGCTTTTTAGTTTGTGCTTTGGTTTTGCTTTAGGTTTTGATGCTGGGGACAACACCCAGGGCCATGAGCAGCCTAGGCAGGTGATGTATGTGCCACTGAGCTTATGGCCCTAACCCTAAAATAGAAAGTTTTGACTAAAAATTCCTGAGTTGTTTGACTAGCCCATGAGTTCACAAACATAATGGACTCAGTACCCTTAAGCATAGGGGCTAGTTGAGAGAAACTTCCATATTACTAAAAAGTATTAAGGTGGCAGTGCTTGAAAATCAGTTCTTTTCTTTAAAAACAAACAAACAAAAAAAGGTGTTTCAAAAAAACTGAGATGCTCCATGACCCAACCTCTCCTTGGAATTTCAGTCAATGATCCAATACAAACGTAACAAAATGAAAGCATATATTTGTCTCCACTTCCTCATGAAGCCCAAATTGAGTAACATTAAAGATATTTTAAAACAACATTCTTGAAAGCGTGTACAAATAGAACAATAGAAGATAGAGACTTTGTTGCAGTCAGCTTTCTGGTTGCTGGCAGAAAGAACCCAACCAAAAGCAGCTTGTGGAGGAAAGGGTTTATTTTGGCTTACAGACTAAACAGGAAACTCCATGATGGCAGGGAAAGCTGTGGCATGAGCAGAGAGTAGAAATCACCTCCACCACAGCAGGTGGACAACAGCAGCAGGAGAGTGTGCCAAACAATTGCAAGGCAGAAATGGCTATGACCCCCATAAGCCAGCCCCCAACAACACAACTCCAACAAGGTTCCAGTTCCAAAATTGACATTAGCTTGGCAAATACAGATAAGCTATGAAGTGATCTTTCCAATGAATTCTTACCCAGAAAACCCTCAGGACTTGAGTAGGATTGCTACTCATCACTAGAGGAGTTTGAAGTTGGGGTATATTAATGGTGATGATAACAATAAACAAAACCTTATTGTATTTTATTGATAAAATTCCATTTATTTTTCCCCTTCTTTTGACCCTTCCCTCACCACCCGTCTACTGAATCCTTTCTTCTTTCCAGCTAGTTCCTCTTCTATTTTGATATCTTTTCTTTTTGTCCTCTTCTATCGTCCATGACGAAATGTTGATGGGCCCAGTATTCTCTTGTAGGTAATGACAGTCAGTGTAAGATAATAAATGTAATGGTTTCTCCATGTCTGGAAGACAGCATCTCAGAACATTCCCCCATCCTCTGCTTCTCTCAAAAACTCTACACACAGATAAATAGAACAGGGTGTGTGTGTGTGTGTGTGTGTGTGTGTGTGTGTGTGTGTGTGTTTGTGTGTATATATGTGTGTGTGTGTGTGTTTGAGATTGAAGGAATTTGGCTCATGTAATGATGTAATTTGGGGGCTAGCAAATGTAAAACCTATAGAACTAAACTAGAGGCAGGCTAGAGAGGCAGGAGAGAATTGATTATGTAGCTTGAGCCCAAAGGCAGTCTGGAGGCTTGAGTTCCCTCTTCTCAGACCATCTTGGTTTGTTTTGTATTATTGTTTGTTCATTGGTTAGTTTGCTTTTCATCTCCTAAAACCTTCAACTGGTTAAATAGGCCCATTCTTATCACAGAGAGGTAACTATGGATGTCAATGTTAGTCTAATCTAAAACATACCTTCAAAGAGACATTTTGACGGGCATTTGACCAAATATTTAAGACTGGCTACCTAACCAAATTGACACATAAAATAACCATCACAGTATGACTTGGCAATGCAATTTAAGAAAATATTTATTTGGGCTGGAGAGATGGCTCAGTGGTTAAGATGTTTGCTTCCAGTGCCTAAGGACCCTGGTTCAATTCCCCGGTACCCACATGTAAGCCAGATGCACAAAGTGGCATTCATTTGCAGTGGCTAGAGGCCCTGGCACACCCATATGCATCCTCTATGTATGTATGTATGTATGTATGTATGTATGTATGTATGTATCTATCTATCTATCTATCTATCTATCTATCTATCTATCTATCTTTCTATCATCTATCTATCATCTATCTATCTGTCTCTTTCTTTGTATGTCTCTCTCTGCTTGCAAATAAATAAATTTAAAATTTTTAAATTATCTATTTATTTATCTGAGAGAGAGAGAGAGAGAGAGAGAGAGAGAGAGAGAGAGAGAGAGAGAATATGGATGCACCAGGGTCTCTTGTTATTGCACACAAACTCCAGACATATGCACCACTTTGAGCATCTGGCTTTATGTGGGTACTGGTGAATTGAACCAGTAACAACAAGCTTTGCAAGAAGTGCCTTTGACCACTTTGATCACTTCAGCCCCTAACTTTCTTTTCTCTACCCTTTCTTCTGAAAATGGACCTACAAAGTCCCAATTCCATTATATTCTCTTCTGGTTTTCAGAGGGAACTGAAGGCAGGTATTCAGCAAACAGCTTTTCTTTGTCTACATCCTGCAAATGTCTCCTCAGTCCCCTGGACCTGACATCTCAAGGACACATTAACAGATGGTGTGATTTAGTATCCTCTTAGTCCCAAAGTTGGGAGCTTGAGCCACAGCAGGGAAAAGGCATGTTTTATCTTGATCACTTAAGGGGATGGTTGCCCACAATGGCTTCCTTTCACATACCGTGAAGTAGTAGCCACAAGAAGTTTCTTTTTAAATTCCACTGAAGCAAACCACTTTACCTCTTTTTTTTTTTTTTTAAGGTAGGTTCTCGCTGACCTGGAATTCACTCTGTAGTCTCAGGCTGGCCTCAAACACACAGCAATCCTCCTACTTCTGCCTCCCTAGTGCTGGGATTAAAGGCGTGCACCACCACACCCGGCTTCCTGCTTTACCTCTTATTGCTGCAGAGTCTGAGTTCTTTTGAGCCAAGTTATTGTGAGGGTTTGGAACCCATAATGAAAATTCGGTCTGAACATATATTATTATTAATAAGCATTATTCCCTAAATACTTTGAGAGCTGCAGGTGAAACTTTCACAAATAGGCCAGATTGTCAACAAGTATTATAAGTGCCCAAGTGGCTTGAACTTGCCTTCTGATTAAGAACAGTAAGCTTTTCGTTTATACACTGTTGCTCAATTGAGTTAGCACTTTAGAGTGATGAGACTGTTTCTTGAGATCCGATGGTATTTCTGCTCCAGAAGTCCAGGCTTTTATCCTCCCGATTTGACAGAATCTGCATGTGAGGCCATTCCTAGTCTTGGTGGGATCCAGCATGGACTCAGGAACATTGACATCAGGCCAGTCTGCCGTCTTCCCATCAGGCATCCAGGCCAGCCTGCAACAAACACTGCCTGGTCCTGCTATTGAGAGCTGAATAACTGGCAGGGACACATAAATGCCTGCTGACTTGCATTTGGTGCTCCTACTCGAATTTTAATTCTTTCATTAGACCACAGAGCATCCTTTCTAAAGGCTCAGATCCCATGATAATTAAGACTCTTCCTAAGGCACCAGGAAGGTTGGGTTACTCTTCCTGCCTTCCCGATCTGGTTGCATTTAAAACAAGGTGGAACTTTCTGGGGCAATTAGAAGAAAAGGGATAAGATGAATAAGGTCCAATTCCCTTTTCTAACAGTGCAGACAACAGCTCTTAAAAATGCATCCTGCTGTCCAGAGAGCACGTGTGTGCCTTCTAGGAGGCTACAGGAGGCAAGTCCTGAAAAATTGGACTTTTGGTATGTGCCTCCGAGTGAACCAAGCCAGTCAGAGCCCCAAGAGGCTCTGTAAGGTTATGGCAGTGTGGTTTGTCTGTGCCAGGGGAGAGCTCTGCTGTGGTTTCAATGCATTTATAAGCCCTTATTGAGACAGCAGGTGACTGGAGGGAAAAAGACTATTCAATGTGTTCTAAAAAATCCTTTAGGAAGCTGGATCAGCCTATGTGGAAATGTAATTGTGATTCTCAGCAGGCTGAGACTCAGTAACAAAGAGCCAGAATAATGGGTTCGTACAAAGCATTCATTCATTCCTTTTTATTCATTTATTCTTTTACTGGGTGACTCTGCTAATTGCCAGGCTCTGGGTAGGATCTGGTCTCTATCCTTAATGAATTGAAATCATTTATATGGGAAGGGTGGTGGGTGTAGAACGCACAGGGAAGAGAAGATAGATGAGAGAAAAGTTGAATCATGTCAGAGATAACTACTATGACAGCAGTCCATGCTAGCAAAAAGATTCAGATGGAGAACCAACTGAACATGATGGCGCTTGCCTTTCATCACAGCCCTGGGGAGGCCAGCCTGGTCTAAAGTAAACCCTGCTTCAACAAAACCAAACAAATTAAGATGGGGAAGGATTCATTAGGAGTGGTATAGAGAAGGAGTAGGAAGGAAAGAATGGCTGACAAGTTTGAGCACAGTTGTGAATGATGAGGAGTTTGTCAGGCAGAATAGAAAGTAGGAAGAAAGGTGAAGGAGCTGCACAGTCAGAAAGGCCGCTGAACACAATAAAGGGAGTGAACAGAAGAAAAACCCCACAGCTCTCACCTCCAGGGGAGTAAGAGATGGCTTATTCTGGAGCTAAATCTGAGAGACAATGGCCTGGGAACATAGATTTAGTTTGCCCCAAACTCGGTGTTCTGACATGCTAACAATTTCATGAAATTGTCATACCAGCAGAACAACAAGTCATGAGACTGGAGAGATGGCTCTGTGGTTAAGAGCACTTCCAATGTGAGCATGACAGTCTGAGGAGGCCTGAGAGAACATTTGAGTTTGATCCCCAGTGCCCACATAAACAGCTGCGTGTGGCCATGTGAATCTGTAACCCTAGTCTCTTAGCAGAGCAGAGACTCCAGAATTGCTGGAGCTCATGAAGAAAATGAAAAGATCCAGGATTGGTAAATAAAGACCCGCTCAAATAAGAACATGTGGAAGAGTGATGGAGTGAGATACCTAACATTCCACTCCAAACACCATGAGTGCATGGGGTACTGCAAGGGCTTGCTCATGTGCATAACCTCCCCCACACACCACATCACACACACACACACACACACACACACACACACACACAC
>PVHP010029016.1:0-22701 GCA_004024765.1 Zapus hudsonius
GTCCTTGTGACAGGGGACCATGGAGAGCCTAGTATTCAGCCAGGTTCTCCTGGCCATGCCTCTGGATCGTCTCCCCCACCACGGCTCTCACAATCTTTCCGTCTTTCTTAATTCAGTTCCTTAGAGCACTCAGCCATACTAACCAGCTCTTTCTTTCTTACTGTCCACCTTATTTTTAACTTTTTATTGACAACTTCCATAAACATAGACATACCATGACCATAATCCCTTCCCTCCACCCTTTCTCCTCCCTCCCAAATACCCTCTCCACTGAATCCCTTCTTCTTTCCAACTAGTCTCCTACTTTGCAAGCAGATGTCTTTATTTACTTATCTGAGAGAGACAGAGAGAGAATGAGTGAGTCTGGGTGCATCAGGACCTCCTGCCAATGCAAACAAACTCCAGATGCATAGACCACTTTGTGCATCTGACTTTATGTGGGCTTTAGAAACAAGTGCCTTTAACCACCGAGCAGCCTCTGCAGCCCCTCTCTTCCATTCTGATATCGGCATCTTTTCCTCCTGTTGTGCAGGTCTTGTGTAGATGGCATCAGCCACTGAGAGGTCGTGGACATCGAGGCCGCTTTGTATCTGGAAGAGAGCGTTGTACGCACTCTTCCCCTTCCTTTGGCTCTTGGGTTCTTTCTGCCACCTCCTCTGCAATGGTCCCTGAGCCTTGGAGGGTGTGATAAAGATATCTCAGTGTTAAACACTCCACTGTCACTTCTTCTCAGCTCTGTGGTGAGTTTTGAGTCATCCCAGTGGTCACCACCATCTGAAGAGAGAAGCGACTCTAGCCAAAAGTGAGTAGCATTAACGTATGGGCATAAACATAAGTGTTTAGAAGGCAATTGGTTCATCTGAATTTTTCAGGGAGAGTGGGGGTTGAAATAGGGCCTTACGCTAGCCCAGGCTCACTTGGAACTCACTCTGTAGCTTCAGCGATCCTCCTACCTTAGCCTCCTGAGTGTTAGGATTAAAGGCATGCACCACCGTGTCTGGCCTGTCCACTTTATTTTTTTGAGGTGGGCTCTGGCACTGATCCGGGAGCTCACTGACTTGCTACACAGCAAGCTCCAGGGAGCCTCTTGTCTCTGCCCCCACCTCTGGCATTATAGGTATGTGCTGTCACACTTAGCTTTTGGCACAGGTTCTTGGGATTCGAATTCAGGTCCTTATGCACTTTACTGACAACCATCTCCTCTGTCCTTGGGGTTAGATTTTAGCATGAAATGAACTCATATATGTAGAAGTGGAAGAAGTTCAAAGACTCTAACTGCTATTTCATGAAATATTAAACCGCCTTATACCAGTCCACAGTCCTTAGGCCCAGAGTGGCTGCTGTCTTGCTGATGCCTGGCTTGGACTGGGTGCTGCTCACTCTTTTGTCCCCACTCCAGGGGAGATTTGTCCCCATCCTGGAGGAGCTGCCCCATCCCTTCCTCTGCAGGAGCCCCCTTCCCAGGATCCTCCTGGAGAGAGCCGTCACAGGTAAGGGTGCTCAAGGGAGCTGATCTGCCCTGAGTCTGGTTAGCAGCTGCTGTGCAGGTTAGTCCATCACCTTGTGGCATGACCCGCCCAAGATGTGACCATATGGATTCTGTGGGGAGTGCTTTAGACTGGCCCCTGAAGGTGGGCTGTCCGTTCTGAGAGATACGGGGACCTCAGCGCTTTCCATCGTGGACCAGCTTACACAGGGTGGGGAAGACTCGGGAATTCTGGCTCCAGCACTGATTCTCAGAGTTGGGGATCAAGCAGCCCCTAGATATGGAGGGGCACAGGATATCTTGTTTAGGATCCCTTTTTGAAGCTGAGAGCAGGAAGGGGCTGTCTCTATCTTTCTCTCTCCTGGTATTTCTGTCTCTGTGCCCTCTGTCTCTGTTTATATGTCTGCTTTCAAATTACATTTTATTTTTGACATGTATATGCATTTTATATATACATGTATTAATGGATTTTGACCACATTCACCTCTCAGTTCCTTCTCTTGCCCCCCAACTAATCCGCTTTCTACTTGCATGTATTTTATTTTATTTTATGTTTTATTTTTGACCCATTAAGTTTAATTAGGGCTGCTTATATGAGCATAGGCAATGTACCGGTGGCTATACCACTGAAGAAAATTTCTCCCCCATGTTCGTTTCATCTCTCTAGTGTGTACCAGCCTACACCAAGCACCATGAGACCCCCCCAAATCCTCATAATGGCCCAGTGGGGCTCATTTTACATACCAGGTGGCTGAGCAGGACACACATCAGAGAGTCCCTTAGGGCATGTGGCCTGGGCCTTGTCCACGGAGCCCAGGCCTGCCCCAGCCAGCTTTGCCTGCCTTGGGGTCATAAAACTGTTTATGGGCTGAGCCCCACCCTCTGGAATCCAGCCAGGTTCCTCTTCCGAAGCCAGCAGGCTACCTTGGAGTCCCCAAGGAAGACCCGTGATAGTGTGCTAGCCATGGGAGCTGGACTGGAGTAGTTGGACTTTCCAGGCCCGTTCTCTTTCACCCTGCCCATGCCAGGCATCTGTCGGCCTCGGTGCCCAGTACCCACCAAAGTGCTCAGACCCCACAGACCAGCCATGTCACTCAACAGAGATGTCACCAAGCTCCTTCCATCCCTGAGTGGCAGTTAGGGTGGTGTCCTGCCTGGAGGCCTAGGACCAGTAGGCCATCAGACAATAGTGCTGAGATAAAGGCTCCAGAGCTTCTGAGGACATAGCCCGGGACAGTCCTGGGCTGCACTGGATGGCAGGGCAGCGGCACTTGGAGCTCCGAAATGCCCTTTGGAGCTGGTATCCTGCCCCTGGGGGACCCACCCTGCTAGAAAGAGAAAGGCGCCCTCACTGCCTCACGCATATCCCTGACAAGAGCCACCTGGGCGGGCCCAAGGGGCTCTGAGGGGCCATCAAAGCAGACAGGTCAAGGGGACCCAGGGAGCCACTGAAGAAATCCTGCTGGTAACAGCAGGGTCTGGGGTCCTCCAGGCTCCAGTAAACCCCTTCTCCAGGGAAGCAGCTAGAAAGCGCTGGAGGCCCAGAGGAAGCCCCAGGATGTCTAGGATTGAACCAGAGTCCACATCTGAGCATCTGCTAAAGCCCTTCACTGACTCCAGGGCGGCTGATAGGGGTTAGGCCTGAAAGGTACCCCCTCTTCCCTCCCACCGGCAAGGGATAGCGAGTCTCAGGGGTTCCTAGATTTGCCCTCTGGATGGGGAAGTGATGGCTGCCTTGGAGGGGGAGGAGAAGAGAGGGCAGGGGAATTGAAAGTGCATTCCAGGCTGGTGACACAGCTCTCTGCCTAAGGGCAGGGAGGGCACAAGCTCAGCTGCCTCTGGAAGGTCCCTGAGACCTGACTCCCAAGAGGGAGGGAGATGGAAGCGGAAAGAGGCAAAGGCCCCTCTGGGAGGGCTGCCTTTCCCCGCCAGCCTTCTCGGATTTCCCTGGCTTCGGCCCGGCTCAGGTCTGAGGCGGGGTAGGCAGGCCTCGGGGTCCTTGCGCGTTCACCTGGTCGCACCAAGAGCCCAGGGCAGATAGAGTGGGTGCCCAGCGATCCTTGGAAAACCCTGGCGCTGTTCTCTGCACTGGAGAGGGTTCCAGAGGAAAGGCAGGGCAGGAGTGAGCACACTCGTTTGCCTTTCCCACCAGCTGCCTCTGTGCTAACCCGTGCCAGGCACTGCCCAGGAGATTTCCCTGTCAGCTCCCTCTCTCAGGATCTTCCACCCACCTCACAGCGGGGACCCACACCAGGGGACCCGTAGGGGTGCTGCAAGATCACAGAGCTGACAAGTGAGGGCCAGGCCCCACAAGCAGATCTTTCTTCCCCTGGGCCAGGCTGGAGGTAGGGCGGTTCGGCTTCCTCCAACTCTGCAGGCTGTGGGCCCTCTGGGAACTCCAGGAGGCTGAGTGATGGGCGCCCTTTGGCAGGGGGATCCCCTCTGGGAGGGCAAGCTGACTCTTGGCCTTTGCCCTCCTGTGCCTCTGGAAGGGGCAGCAACTACCTTGGCGGTCCTGAAGGACAGGCAGGGTGGGTGTGAACTCAGGCCCTGCACTGTCAGCAGTCCAGTGGTCCCCAGCCATCCATGTCCCTCCCATGGGCCGTTCCCTGTGGGGTCTGTCCTGGGAGGCAGTGTCATTCTAAGTGACCAGCTTGGTAAAGGAGGCTCTGAGGCTTGGCTGACTCGCCTCCCACAGCCCCAGCTAAGACTTCTTGAATTCAGAGTTACGGGAGCTCTGACGTCATGACTCCTGTTTACAGCCTCTAAGCTTTGGGGTCACCTGTCACGCTGCCACAAGGGCACATGGCAGCAAGTGTCACTGTTTCTGAGAAATGGAGGGCTCGAGTGTCCACGTGGTTGTCCACAGACCATGCCAGATGCATGAAGGTGTAACTGCCAGGTCGGAGCGTGAAGGGTTAAGTAGGTTCACCCGGGACTTAATCAGGTACTTAATTTCATACCCAAGCCCCCTGCAGCCATGGGCTATTGGTCTGTTGGGATAACACACTCTGATGACTCACCAATAAAAACCAAAGCTCAGCCAGGCAGGGTTGAGCAAGCCTGCTGTCCCAGCTACTTGAAAAGTTGAAGCAGGAGGATGAAGGCCAGCCTGGGCTACCTAGTGAGACCATGCCTCAAAATAAAAAGGTAAAAAGAAGCCAGGTATGGTGGCACACACAGAGGTAGGAGGATCACCATGAGTTTGAGGCCACCCTGAGACTCCATAGTGAATTCCAGGTCAGCCTGGGCTAGAGTGAGACCCTACCTGGGGGGGGGGAGGTAAAAAGAAAACTGAAGTCCCCCAGTGAGGGGCGAAGGGTGTGGCTCAGTGTGGTAAAGCCCCTGCCTAGACTCCCCCAGGGAGGACCTGGGAAGGTTTCCCCAGGACCAGCCGTGCAGACCGGAAGTAGTTCTCTCTACTGTCTATGATCCGAGCTGTTAAGAGGCGGCCCATGTCATTTCTGATTTTGTTGATTTGGGCCTTCTCTGTTCTTCATTTGATTAGATTGGCCAGAGAGGCTTGTCAATCTTATTGATTTTTCAAAGAACCCTCATGTGCAGACTGTAACCTACTGAGTAAGTAGTGGGCGTCATCTGGCAAGAGGGGCGGTGAATAGAAGGGGAGAGAGTCTAAGCCTGTGAAAAATTGATCAGTCTGGCAACTTCTGGTCCCAGTTACTGGCTCCTTTCCTCACTGAGCTGTTGACCAACGTGAGCCATGAGGTCCCCAAAACAAGACAGGATTCTGTCAAGGCTCTTGAATGCCCACCCCAGGCCTGAGGTAAGATCCTGTTGTTGAAGAAACCATAGAAAGTCACCTGTCAGCATCGAGAGACCCTGCGAGGTCCAGAACAATAAACAGCCCCCAGATGGTAGGTAGTGCAGTGCTGGAAGGAAGCTGGTCAAAGACAGCTGGAGCAAACAGAGACCCCTGACGTGAAATGCAGTCGGCCACCAGGAGTAGGCAGAACACACTTCCTTCTGGGAGGGAACAGCGAACCAAGAAACGAACAGTTGTGCAGTAGCGGAGCCAAAGCCTGGGGGAGGCAATCAGCAGCTTTTAATTCGGCCTAGTAATCTACTCAGTGACGGGGAGCCCTTAGCTGGAACTGGGGACGCTGGGCAAAATGCACTGGGAACCGAACTCTTGGGACCCTAAAGTGAAATACACTATACGAGTGATTTACAAAGAGGCTGCTATCAATAGAATCTAGCTAATTCAGAAATAGTATCTAAGTTAACCTATAATGATCTCACTCTCCGATGGAGATTCAGTTTGTGTTTATCACAATGCAGTGAGGGAGCTATGGCTCCTCCAACCCTACTGCAGGCCAATAGCTGACATCCAGCAAGAGATGAGCCACCCCAGACCTACCATGGAGGATCCATATGGAACCCCCCAGAGAGTGGTGGGATAAGCAAGAGACCCGTAATCACAGCCAATCAGTCAACACAGGATAAGCCAGTCAGACAGACACCAACGATTTCAACACAACCTAAAGCAGAAGTCCAGAGACCCCCTAAGACCTCAACAATAAAGCAGCCTTAATACTCACCCACCATGACTCGGGGAACTGAGTGGAAGAGGGGGCCGTAAAATTCTAAGAGCCTTGGTGGGGAGGACTCCCAGAGACATTGCTCCCCTCAGTAACAACATCCAAAGGGGGTGGAACTGGGTTGACTCCTAGGCTGTCCATAACCCCCTACCCCATGGACCGATCCAGACCGCCCATGGAGGAGGATATCCAGCTGATTGGGGACAGGGAAGAGGGAAATTGGGGAAATGGGGCTACCAACTCCTTATTTGCTCATTCAATGTATCTAATTGTGGACAAAAAGGAAAATAAATAAATAAAGAGGTGGCCCAGCATTCTTGTGACCTAGGAGGTCGAATGTCCGTTGGAAACCAGGCAATGGTGCAGGGGCAGTCAGCCTAACTTCTGAGTTTTGGGCTTGGATGCATTTGCATGCTGTTTCAGCCTTGGAGATTACTCCAGGCCTAGGGCTGCCCAGTGTGAAGAGGAGGACAGAACATGCAGGGGGTATCTGACAGGCCAAGGAGCCCTTTGCAGAGAGCAGGGGAAGATGGCGGGGAGGTTGAGGTCCAGTGATGGGCAGGGCAGGCCAGGGCTCCTGTCACTCAGGGGTGTGGGTCCTTCCGCGAGTCGAGAGCCTGCCACATGCCAGGCAGAGTGTCTGTCCACACCCTATGGAATGCAGCCCTTTCTGCCACAGGGCTCTCTGGACACTTGCTGCCTTTGGGCCACGTGCCGGGCATCAGCATGGCCACAAACAGCCCTCATCGGCCGCTATTTCGGCTTCATTATTCTCAGATCCTTGTGGAGCCAGCCCACCAAGGCTCCCAGGAAAATACAGCCAGCACTCTGCCTCCCTGGCCTGAGCCCTTTCTCTCCATGAGGCCAGTGCCCTGAGGTGTCCTAGGGACTAGGTAGGTGCTCAGTGATGTGGACTGCTGGCATTTCCACGAAGGGGATTTGTGTGGCTCACGTTGCTGTCTCACCCCACCAGAGAGAGCCAGCCGCCTCAGGGGGGCCGGGTCCTCCCCATCCTTGAGTGGGACGAGGATGAGATTACCTCACTGGACTTTGTTCTCTTCTGAGGAGCCTCCAGGTGACCTGACCAGGCCTCCTCAGCAGTCAGGAAGGGTGGATCTAAAGCCAGCAGTGGCTCTGTCCACGGGGCAGGAATGAATCTCTCAGGCAGGCAGAAGGACACACCCAAGGTCACTTAGAGTGGAGATTCGAATCCTCAACCCCGCACCTGAGTATTATATCAGGCAGGGGCAGAGGTCACTCAGCCAAGACTGAGCAGGACACATAGCTGGCTGGGGCAGAGAGGCTGGTGTCAGCGCTGGAACCACGAGGAACGGTTGTAGTTTCCCCACTACTGGAGGCCATTTTTGTTTGGCGAACAAGCCGGCCAGGCATTGGGTCCAGGCCTGAGGAGTTGGACCATCAACTGGTCCCTTCCCAGCCAGAGTGGAGGCCTAGGAGTGTCACAGCCCAGAGATGGTTAGTGGGATGCGGCTCTAAGAAGGTGAGGCTGGTCACTGGTTCTGCAAACCTGCTGGTGCCCTGATCCAGCCACACCTGAGCCCGATCCCACCTGGACCAGCACTGCTCTCCCGTGTCCTGGGGCCAATTTGCCCCAAGGTAGATGAGGGGGGGATGGACTGTGGCTTTCTCTCTTCCTGTTTGAAAACGATCGCGGATGGAGAAATGCGAACTCAGTTTCTTCTGGGTTTCCTCTCATTTTCTCTCTCTCCCTTCCTACCCTGGCCAGCTTCACTGGGGCCACCCAAGGCCAGCTCTGAGTGCGACCGCAGGCCTGGAGCCAACGCTCTTGCTGCTTCTTCCCGGCTCAGCCCTGTGCAGGAGTCTTCAGGATCCATGGCTGCTTATATTTTGCTGCTTTATTCCGCGCTTCCCTCAATGGCTTATCTTCCCCTGGTTGGGGCAGGGGAGCTGTGTCATCATCCCAGCACTTCAGGAGGTGGGAGGATCGAGAGTTTGAGGCCAGCACAGTCTACATAGCCAGACAATGTCTTGATAATAATAATACAATATTCAAACCACTACTTTGCCCAATGGTCAGCTGCCTCCTGACTCTCTCCTCCCACTGCCCTCTCCTCCTTGCTGATCATTGAACCTGTTAAGCCAGTTTCTGCCCCAGGGCCTTAGCACTTGCAGGTGCCGTCTCTGCCTGGAATGCTTGGCCTGGGTGCTCTAGCTGGGTTCTCTGATCTACCGCAAATGACAGCCCCTCGTTGCCTAGCTCAGTTCTGTTTATTACTACCTAGAGAGATCCTGGGTTCCGTGAAGGCCTGGTGCCTCTGCCCGCCTTGTTTAGCCCCATGTCTGGCACACATTTGTTGACTGAATGGAGTGAGTGAATAATTCTCAAGGCCACGTTTTGGGCTGGATTTAAGAAATTGAGCCTCCAAGAGGTAAACGAGTTGCTCGGAGCTGGGCGTGGTGGTGCACGCCTTTAATCCCAGCACTCGGGAGGCAGAGATAGGAGGATCGCCATGAGTTCAAGGCCAGCCTGAGACTACAGAGTGAATTCCAGGTCGGCCTGGACTAGAACGAGACCCTACCTTGAAAAACCAAAATAATAATAATAATAATAATAAAATAAAAGTTGCTCAGAGCCTCGTGGCAACAAGCTGGTTAATGGGAGCCGAGCCTACTGCAGGTCCCTACACAGCTTCCCTGACCAGCCTCCATTCTTGGTTGGCTCCTCCATACAAACCGGAGTCACGGGTTTCAAGACTAGCTTCTTCTAGCAGAGTATTTGGTGCCCCGTGGCCCACTCTTTTTTTAAGTAAAAATTTTTGAGATTGAATCTCACACTGGAACTCACTAGGTAGCCCAGGCTGGCCTGGAACTCTCAGTCCTGCCTTCGCCTTGAGAGCTATTATACGCATGAGCCATCGCCAGGGACTCCATTCATCATTTCACGTGTCGCATTCTCTCCACCCCTCTATCTTAGACGGGTGCCGTGCACCCCAGACTCATCCTGAACTAGTTATGTAGCTGAGGACTTGAGTTCTGGTTGAAGTGGTGCTGGGGAGGGGACCCAGGGCGCCGTGCGTGCTCGGCAGCCCTCCCCCACTGAGCTATATCCCCCAGCCCTCCCTGCCTTCTTTCTTTCTTCCTCCCTCCCCTTCTTCCCTTTCCTTTTCTTTCTCTTTCTTGGGGCCGTACTAGCCCAAGCTGCCCTGAAACTTGCGATACTCCAGCCTCAGCTTCCAGAGCTCTCCGATGACAGGCCTAAGCTACCTGGCTTCCACATGCCATTTGCAGTGTTTTGTAGCCACATTACACAAAGGAACATCCAGCAGGTGAATGAGTTGTAACATACTATTTAACTTCACACTTGCAAGAGGTTAGTGTTGCAGCCTGTAATTAGTATGAGAGTTCCCCACGAGCTGTTTTACGTTCTCTCTCTTTGGACTATGTCTCCTAAAGCCTGTATGTTTTGCAGATCATACAATCCTGAGCAGTCGGCTACATTCACAGGCTTGGTGACCACACCCAGCTGGCTGTCCTACACTTGGAATGTCACTTTTTGTTGGTTTTGAGACAAGGTGTTACTAGGTAGCCCAGGCTGGCCTTGAACTCAAGACAGCCTTCCTGCCACAGCCTCCCAATGGCCAGCATAATAGGTGTCCACCACTGTCCAGGGCTGGGCTTTTGTTTTCTGAAGCCACCATTAAACCTTTACACAGATCTTCATTCACAAAAATATTCATAGGACGACTGTGGGCCTATGTGCTATTTTAAACTTCACTTTTGTTTGTGTATTTAAAAGTGAGAATGAAAATACTTAATAGAGAGTGGAAGGTAAGTCCTCCCACCCCAGCATGGGCTTATCTGGCTTTCTGGGGAGCCTGAACTGGAAGGGCCCGATCCTTAGCCTCAGGGGCCCAAGATAATGACTTAATTAACACCTGCGCCTACACTTTTGATCTTCAAGGGCCCGGGCCCCACATGGCTGAGGCTGCTTTTGGGTTAATTGCCCAGAACCAAGAAAGCCTTTACCCAAAGATAAAGGGAAACTGGTGTTTCAACATTACAAATTGTTCTAAAATGGCTCTGGCACTGGCCTGGATGCCGGGACTCCACTGGCCCCACCTGCACAGGCTGGAGACCATGTGCTGCTGGGAGTTTACGGCTATGGATGTGGAGACCCCCTGCAAGGTGGCACACAGGCCTTCCATTTTCCAGATAAAGGAACTGAGCTCCAGGCAAGCCAGGAACAAATCACTCCAAGGCCAAGGTCAACTGACAGAAGGGACTTACATATGACTCCTTATTGGGACTGGAAAGGGGGAGGGTCCAGTGGGTTCATCTCCAGAGGCCGCTCACTTGTAGTGATGGGTGGTCACAACAGCCTTCACTTCCTGTCTAGTACAAGTGCCACTTGGGTTATTCTGGTTTTGCGTATTTCTTTTTTCTTTTTTCTGAGGTAGGGTCTCGCTCTAGGCTGACCTGGAATTCACTGTGTAGTCTCACGGCAATCCTCCTACCTCTGCCTCCTGAGTGCTGGGATTAAAGAAGTGCGCACCGTGCCAAGCGTTGGTTTTGTGTATTTTAAAAAATATTTTATTTATTTGCAAGCACAGAGATACAGAAAAAAGACAAAGAGAATGGTTGTGCCAGGGCCTCCAGATGTATGTGCCACTTTGTGCACCTGGCTTTACGTGGACACTGGAGAATCCAACCCAGGTGGTTAGGTTTTGCAGGCAAGTGCCTTAACCGCTGAGCCATCTTTCCAGGCCTGGTTTTGTGGATTCTCTGTACCTGCCCTCCGAAGAATGGGAGGGGTTCCAAGACTGCTTCAGAGTGGCTGTGTGACTGTGGACTTGCCTCTTACAGGGAAAGAACGTGACAACTGATGCCTGAGTGTCAAACCTTGGAAGGGCTCTAGCTAGATAGAGGAGCAGGACCTGGTGGGTGAGCCTCAGGGTGAAAGGAGGGTGCATGCACACAGAGCGTTCGAGCTGACTGGGTGGTTATGCTCCAGCCTTACCCCAGGCTGTTCCTAACCCCCTGGGGGCCCAGGGCCTTAGGTGGCCGGGAAAAGGCGCCAGCGGGGAGTAGATGCCACCGCTCGTCACTCTGGCTGCACAGCCCCCTCTCGGGGTCTATTTGGAGCACCTGGCACCTTAATTATGCGCCCGCAGGCACGTTGGGGCGCGCCCGCCGGGGACGCTGGAGACGGGCTGGAAGCCCCGGCTACGGGGGCGACCGGACATCCCCGGAGGCCGCCAAGCGCACCCCACTGTGTCCGCACCTTCCGCCTGGTCGCCCGCAGTCATCCCAGCGCTGGATTTGGCTGGGGGCAGACTGTTTCGGGGTGGGTGCGGGAGCGGGGCGCGCGTGGCTCCCGCGCGGGGACCGCAGCTGTCCTCCAGGCTCCGGCGGGGAGGCCCCGGCCGCCCGGAGCGCCGCGCCCACGCGCTCGGGCAGCGGCCGCCCACGCCTCCTCCAACTGCAAAGTATATTTAGCCTCTTTATCAAGTGTTTGCAGGGAACCGCCTAATAGCGGCTGGAAGCGAAACTCGAATCCCAGCCAGGAGGAGGCACGTGGCCGCTCCCACCGGCTGCGAGCGCCGAGGGCGCGGGCGGGACAGGTGCCGCGGCCTTGCTCACAGCCCCGCCGGCCCGGCTCCGGGGTCTCGGCCTCCTTTGGAGAGCTGGCCCCTGAATCCCTCCCCTCCTCGCAGCTTCCTCCCCAAGGGCCAAAATGGAGATTGAAGTGTGGAGGGAGCCGGAGCCCGAGGAGGATCCAGGACGGGGAGGAGCGCGCGCCGCCTGGTTCTGCTAAGTCGGGCCCAGGTTTTGGAAACCAGGCGTCCATCTCTTACAGCGTCTTCCGAGGGTGTCAGTGTGGGCGCAGGGATGGGGTCAGGGTCCCTGCCTCGCACTGAAATGCTCCGCGGGTGCGCGTGCGCGTGCGCCCCAGGACCCCCAGGCGGCTGGCGCGCTGCTGCTGCCCGAGTTCTTCCCACCCTCGCGCTGCCGCTGTTGTCGTGGTCGCCATGACGACGGGCCGTGCTTTTATTTTTAATAGCGGTCGGCGATCAGAGAGGTGCCGGCGCCCTGCTTCCCGCAGCTCCCGCATCCGGGGCGACGCATCCCGGCACTGCCTCACCCTGGCCTCTCCCTCCGGCCCTAGGCGTCCCCTCCTGCGCCCCCAGATTTCCTCCCTTCTTGCTCTGAATTCCAGATGGATGTCCCTGTTATTTCAGGAGGTTGAGGAGAGCAGAGCAAAGCCCCGGCTTAAGCAGGGAACCCAGGAACCGGAGGCGTCCCTGCGGGGGCGGTGACCGGACGCGGCGTCCCTTTCACCTTGCAACGCAACCCAACCTTCCTTCTGGATTCCAACACTGTCACACCGGGTCCTTGAACCGCAACGAGGTGTCCTGGGGTCCCCTCTGCCCGCGAGGAGCCCGAGGGCTCAGCGGAACAAGAAGCACATCACTTTCGGGATAAGAAGGTGAGGGCTCGACCCCAGGCCACCCGGGTCCTGGCGAGGGGCTCGGGGCCGCCCTCCGGCAGCCACGCCAATGGGTCTCCCTCTCCAAAGCCACGGAAGGTTCCGTCTGGACGACGAGGCTTGGATTTCAGGTGCTTCTCGACGCTTCAGCTTCCGGTTCTGCCAGGGTCCAGGGACGTCAAGGTTCGGGGCTGCAGGCGCGTGCCCGTGGAATCCGCACGGGAGGCTCCGCCCCCGAGCATTTGTGGGAACGTGAGCGCCCCAGAAGCGCCCTCCCACCGCGACCCCGCGAAATCAGGATGGAAGGGTCCCGAAGGGCTGCGCCTTTGTGGGTTTTTTTTTGGGGGGGGGAGCGTGACCGTGGCATGGAGGGTGCTGATTAACACTCAGATGAGAAGTGGATGGACGGGACACGCAGAATTTTCCGCAACTCGTCCACCCACGGGGCGTCTCCCAGCCTCCAGGGACCTAGGCCGTCTTAACTTTGGGGTGCGCAAAGACCCCCTAGTCCTTATACCAGGGCATTAGCAGGCGGAATCCCCTTGGCCGGGGTGTTGGGGATGGGGGACTCCAGCCCGGCTCAGATCTCTGTCGTGGAATCTCTTCCCCGCAACGCGCTCGGTGCCGCACCTTGGCCGAAGGTGGCGCTCTGTGCGCCCCGGGATCCTGACCCCGAACCCAGGAGCTCCTCGCCAGGGCTTCCTCGGTCTCCCTTCCCTCCCACCCCCCCGCTGGGCCTCGGTCTGAGTGGGGACCTGAGGGTGCGGGGTGTCAAGGTGAGGAGGCAGACGCCGGCCCGGGCCCTCTCCCACCTGGCTGCATGGGTGCAAGTTCCTCATTTAGGGGTCCCGGGCGCAGGAGAGTGGCAGCCGTCAGGTGAGGGCCCTCGACGCGCCCCCGACCCGCCCTGCCCTTCCGCGGAGACGCATCCCCTCCTTTTATGGGAAGGGCCAGGCAGGGGCCTGGATCCGCGCGCTGGAAGCGGCCTGAGCGCCGCGCGGGGGCCGGGCCGACTCGCAGGCCCTTCTCGGCGCAGCGGCCCTGGGCGCTGCCCTCGGCCGCCGCTGGGGCCCGAGCAAGGCGAGCCGGAGCGGCGGCCTCCTCCCCGCCCGCCCTCCCTCCCGCCCGCCCGGTGCGGCAGGGCTGCAGCTGGCACCGGCTGGACCGGCCCGCGGGAGGGGCGCGCGGGAGCCCCGGCCCCCGGCTTCCCGGCTGGGCGCGGCGCTCGGATGGGTTCGAGCGCCTGCGTGAGCGCGTGTGCGGTCACTGCAGTGGCGGCGGCGGCGGCGGCGGCCGGGCCCGGCCCGGCCCGCAGGACCCGGGAGCGCTTCCGAGGTGCGGGTCCCGGAATCCGGGGGAGGCGGGGGGCGGGGGCGGGGGAGGGGCGCGGCGGCGGCGCTATAACCCCCTCCCCGCGGCGGGCCGGCTCCACACGCGCGTCCTGCGGAGCCCGCGCAACTCCGGGAGCCGGGCCTGCCTGCCTGCGCCTCCTCCTCCACCTTCTCTTCTCTCTGCCGGCGGCGGCGGCGGCGGCTCGGCCCTCCGCCCGCCCGCCCTCAGGCCCGAGCGGGCGGTGGCTGCCAGGCTGCTCGGCGGCGGGCACTGCCCGGCCCCGGCCGGCGGAGGGCGGAGCGCGGCGCCGTAGCCGAGGGCGCGCCGCGGAGGGCGCACGCCGGCCGGCCGCGCGGTGGAAGGCCGTGCGGTGCCCGGCCTGGAGGCGGCGGCGGCCCGACGAGAGCCGGAGGCGCGCGCGGGAGTGCCCGCATCCCGCCGGGAGAGGCGAGCGCTTAGCCGGGGGTCGGGCCCGCGTCTGGGCAGGTGATCGGCGCGGCCGCGGCGTCTGCAGCCACGCTCGGCGCTCCGGCGCCCGCGGAGATGCGGATGGAGCGGCCGGCTCGCCCGTGAAGCCCGCGCCGGGGAGCGAGCGCGGCGGCGGCGCCCGGCACCGGGAAGGCACCGAGGAAGAAGCCCAGCCCCCGCCCTCCGCCCCTTCCGTTCCCACCCCCTACCCGGCGGCCCCGGAGGCTCCCGGCGCGACTCTGTTCCTCCTCCTCCTCCGCGCCGGCCCCGCACTCGCCGCCCGCTCTCCGCGCCACCCTCCTCGGGCCGCGCTCCTGAGGGATGGTACTGAATTTCGCCGCCACAGGAGCCCGGCTGGAGCGCCCGCCCCGCGGCCTCGCCTCCCCGCCCCGCCGCCGCCGCCGCCTTGGGACGCGATGAGGACCTGGGCTTGCCTGCTGCTCCTCGGCTGCGGATGCCTCGCCCAAGCCCTGGCCGAGGTGGGTGACCCCCGCGTCCCCGTCCTCGCGCGCCTCTCTCGGCGGCCCGCGTCGGGGTCGGCACGGGGCGCGGCGACTTTGCCTCGGTCGCCTTTTCTCTTGATCCCCCGGTCGGGTCGTGCCATGCCCAAGTGTGTCTGGTTAGTTTCCAGCGTGTTGCGTCGCTCTGCCTCGGAGGAGGACGGGGAGCGGCGGGGAGGAGGAGTGGGGAGAAAGTTCGGGGGGCGCGATCGCCTCGGCAGGAGGGGGATCCTGGGTGCAGCGGGCGTGGCGGGGAACAGGGTGCGGGCAGCGGGGAAGGCGTGTGCGTGAACTGGCGGGGTCCTGGGAGGAGGGGGTGTAGGGCGGCGGGTAGACAGGTAGGGGAGGCTGCGGCGTAAACCCTGACCCGGGCAGAGTAGGCAGCGCCAAGCTGCAGCAGCCCCCCGTCCCCGGCCGGACGCAGGACTGGAGCTGGCCCGCCCGCCCGCCCGCCCGCCCGCCCGGGGCCTGCTTACAGGTGGCTGCGGGGAGCAGCCGGGGCCGAGCCGGCGCCCGCGCCCTCCCACCGCCCGCGCCCCCACCCCTCGCGGCTTTGCCGCGATGAATGACTTTCCACAGCCTCTGTCGTGGGAACTTCGCGGTTGAGTTCCGTCCCCCCCCCCAGCGACCCCTACTCCCTGTAAAAACCTGGAGGGAGAGCGGGCGAGGCCGAGGGGTGGGGGTGGCCGGGGAGGGTCCAGAGGGCCGCGAGGTGGGTTTTTAACCCCTTGCCTCCCTTCCCAGCCCGCTCGATCCGAGCGTCTTCGGCGGCGCTAGGGCCGCGGGTGGGGCGAGCGCGCGCGTGCGTGCGTGCGGGGCGCGCGGGGACCCTCTCCCCCGCGGGCTCAGCCCGGGATTCCAGGGAAAGAAATTCAAGCCTCGGGCTGGATTAACGTGTTGGCGCTGCCGCGACGGTGGCAGTCGATCCATGACGCGTTCCGACCCGCTCTTGCTCCAGGTTGATTTGACTATTGAACCCGCAACTCCTGGGCTCCTGGCTCCCCCCGGACACCCCGGGAAGGCTGGAGCTTGGGCGCTTTTGTCTGAGCTGGTCAAGGCGGTGGTAGTGGGTCGTTAAAAAAGACCCCAAAGCAAAGGTCCGGCAGGAACGGGGGAGAGGACGTCGGGGTCCCACCCGGCCCCACTCCGGGCTGCGGTTCCTTCGGGCCCACCTGGATCCCCTGGACGCGCGTTGACCGTAGGGTCTCCTTGCAGGAAGCCGAGATCCCCCGCGAGCTGATCGACCGTCTGGCTCGAAGTCAGATCCACAGCATCCGGGACCTCCAGCGGCTCTTGGAAATAGACTCCGTAGGTAAATCGCGCCCCTGCCCTTGGCGCGGGGAGGGCGCGGGTGGCAGGCGGGGAGTCTGCGTGAGGAATGGCCGGGCGCTGCTCGGATCTCCCCGAAAGGTCAGAATCCACTCCCTGGCCATAAACGCCCAGGCGCATGAGTCAGGCATTTCTCCTCCAGCCGTCACTTTCTCTTCCAGCGGCCGCCCAGGGCCGCTTCGCCGCCCCGGGATTGTGTTCACCTTGAAGGAAACGCCGCTGGTGTCACGGAAAGTTGAGCTTTTTGAGGGCTCCCGAGACCCGGCCAGGTGTGCGGGCCCGGAGCTCGGGAGCCGCCCTCCTGGGCGCCAAGTCCTGGCCCGCGCGCTGCGCGCTGCGTCGGATGCTTGGCCAGGCCCCGGGGCGCCCGAGGAGCCAGTCGATCCGGGCCCCTTTGGAAGTCCTGGGCGCTGCCTTCGTCGCCGGGGGCTTGGACCCCTGTGGCTGCAGGAGGCCGATGTTTTTCTCTTTGAACCACCCGGTAAAAATGCGCCCCTTGGACACGTTTACTTGGGGCTGTTTTTGAGGCTCACCGTCTGGGGCTGGAGCCAAGCCACTTTTGAAAACTGTTGATTTGTAAATACAGGGTTGGATCAGGCTCGTTGGAAGGGCCGCTTGGGTCTTGGTGGGGACAGTTTTTGGTGCAGGATAAAGTCCCCTGGTTGTCTTTTGGGGCGCCCTTTTCAAAATGAACACTTGGCCTGGGAACTCTTTTGTGACTTAGAAAACTTAACCGAGCTCTTAAAAAAAAAAAAAATAGCCCAAGAGAGGAACTTGCTGGGAGAGCGGCATTGAAGGCCGCTAGAGTAAAGAATTTTAAAGATTTTTCTTAACCTTCAAACTTCTCAGAAAGGGGGTGGTGGTGGGGGCATTAAGTAAAATCACATGGTCGTGTCTTTCAGAAATTTGTACCTAATTATGGTGATGGAGAAGCCCCAACTGTGTTCCTTGCCAAAACCATTCTCTAACCAGGCTGTGGTCTCTTGACCCCAGGAAATCCTTCCCTGATCCTTATCAGGTGTGGTGCTGGAGCAGAGGGTTTTGATCTGGTCCCTTGATGTGCTAGAGCCTGGGGCGAGGAGTTGTCTTGGGTCTTTGGGGGAATGCTTGTGGGGGGGGGGATGTTCCCCAAAGGCTTTGGGGACTGGGAGACTTTTACTGACAAGATTCCAGGGCTTGGCTTTGCAGTTCTGCCTGAACCAGGGCTGGGCCTCCTGGGGTGGTAGGATGCAAGGGGGGGTGGTGGTGGGGAAATGGCCCATTCACTTTCTGTTGGAACCATTCTTATGCCTGTCCCTGCAACCACGCCTTCCCCACCCCCCACCCATTAAAGCTTTTAGCATTGTAGTTCTGTGGTGTTTTGCTGTTGGTGTCCTGACCTGGGGCCCCCTTTGGAGGGTACAAACAGAAAAAACAGAGATCCTCCACCCCTAGTCCCTGCTGGTTTCAAATTGCAGCTGTAAGAATGTTCTTGCCTCTGGGGATATAGGGGGTGGATCACTGGCCCCTTTCCACCTGTCAGACATTTGGAATAGAAATGGAAAACTTCCTGAGTACTCTGTATTTCTGCTGCCCTCCTTGCATTTTAGTCTTGTATGGGGGTGGGAACCCTAAGGAAGCTGGGTCTCCCTGCTGTACTATTCTCCCCCCCCCCATCCAGAATAGAAACTATTTACAGTCTAGACTCTGGCCTGAGGACCAGAGTGGCTGGTTTGTTTCTGAGTTTATATGGGGGGTGTCTCCCCCTCCTGAATTGTCTGTGGTGGTCAGGTCTTCAGTCAGCTGCCCTCTTTGCCCTGGCCTCCCCATTGGGTTTGGGTTAGTCCCCCAGGTCTAGCAGGAGCTAGTGACCATGTCATGCACCAGTGAGAAAGGGGCCAGGGTGCTCAGAGAAATCCAGGTTGACCCCCACTCCCACGGGTCCTAAGAGCCCCTTTAAGTGTCTCTGAATCTAGGTTGTAGGGAGCAGCAGAGAGGCTTTCGGATGTGTCGGGCTCCCCAGTCAACTCCTCATCCAAGCTAGTGGAGTTTTGTGATTGACCCGTGGCTCCTCCATTGGACTGGCAGCACCCCATTTTACAGATGGGGAAACCCCAAGGTACTTCCTTCCAACCTTTTAACTCCTTAGCTGTGTGGCCCGGCTCCAGAGATGTCAGGATTCCTGTGCAATGCCAAGAATGTTGCTGAGCCTGGAGCATTCCTAGGCATGTAGGGGAGCCAGTCAAGGGAGTCTAAGTGGCCTCTCCATGTGGCTTTTGGGTCCAGAGACTGGCACATGACCTTTCTGTGAGTCACAGCCAGGAGTTTGAGGGGTGTGTGTGTGTGTGTGTGTGTGTGTGTAGCTATGTTTCCCATAGCTAGCCCAGTACCTGTGATCATTGAGTCATTCTATCTCAAACTGTGGCCAGGACATGGCTCGAGGATTCTTCTGTCTGTCCTCCAGTTGTCTGGCATCAACATACAGACATCTGTGGAGAGGCAGAGTGAGGGAATGATTTATGTTGGACCGGGTGGGATCGTGCAGGACCCCATCCCTATAGCATGAGTTATTTCTCAGCTGGCACAAATCAAAGTAGTGACCACCGGATAATTTTTATTTATTATTACCTATTTTGGAGACAGTCTTGCTGAGTTGCGTAGGGGGTGGCCTGAACTCGAGATACTTCTGCCTCAGTCTCTGAAGTGCCTTAGTTTATGGTCACTCTTGAGCAGGAGCAGAGGATGGGCCCATCTGATTAGCACTGTTCCCAGGCCGTGTTGGCGCTAAAGAAATGAACCCATTGGTACCATAGCACTGGACTGGCCACTGCTGGGGTCTCTTCTGTGTCTCTTCTGCTCAGCCAAGAGGCTTGGGGTTTGGGCATTGAACACTCCAGACACTAGCCCCAGAGGGTCCCACCCAGCTGCTTAGCCTTGACCTTATTATTATTATTATTTTGAGGTAGAGTCTCTCTCTCTCTAGCCCAGGCTGGCCTTGAACTCACGGTGATCCTCTTACCTCTGCTTCTGGAGTGCTGGGATTAAAGGTGTGTGCCACTACGCTCTGCTTAGTTTTGTCATTTTTAAATTTTATTTTATTTGAGAGTGAGAGATAGAGGCAGACAAAGAGAATGGGCGCACCAGGGCCTCAGCCACTGCAAACAAACTCCAGACACATGTGCTACCTTGTGCATCTGGCTTTCCGTGGGTACTGGGGAATTGAACTCTGGTCCTTCTGCTTTGCAGGCAAGCGCCTTAACCACTAAACCATCTCTCTAACCCCTGTCATTTTTTCAAAGACAGGGTCCCATGTAGCCCCAACTGGACTCAAGTGCATTATGTTGCCATGGATGACTTTGAACTTCTGATCTTCCTTCTTCTACCTTTTTTTCGAGTGCTAGGGTGACAGACATGTGCCACCACGCTCATCTGACTGACTTTTTAAAAAAAGTATTTTTATTTATTTACAGAGTTAGAAGGGACGCAGATAGAGAATAATGGGTACAGTACGTCAGGGCCTTCAATCTCTGCAAACGGACTCCAGATGCCCACGCCGCTTTGTGCATCTGGCTTTACTTGGGTACTTGGGAGTCGAACTCTGGCCATTAGGCTTTGTAGGCAAGGGCCTTAATTGCTGAGCCATGTCTCCAGCCCCCTCCCCACTGACTTTTGTCTTCATTTGTTGAGTCCCAGTATCCTTGGCTGCAAAAAGCTGATGGTACCTACTGTGTGCAAAGGCCACCTCTGCTAACTCTTCTAGACCTCAAGAGTAGACAAGTCCCTCACTGGAAATGGCAGGACAGTCACCATCAGGCCATGACTCATAATGTCACTTTTTTGTTTTAAAAAAAAATGCTTCTTGTAACAGTTGGGTTGATGGGAAATTTTTATTGCATGAGTAGTTCTGATTTTATTTTGGGTATCGAAAAAAAAAAAATCAGCGGCATTGGAACATTGAGTCATTTTAAGTAGAAAGTTGTGCTCAGCCCAGACTTCACTGTTGCCATTCACACCTTAGGCAAATCTTTGGTTTTCTTAAATGTGTGAGTTGCAGATGTCTGGGGGGGGGGGGCTGGCATGTCTCCTTTTGGCTTGTGGATGGTATGACATTCTCTGTGGTCTCTGTATCCAGAAGAGAAGGGTCTTCAGTTTTGGCAAGTAGCTGGATGTTGCTCCATGTTAGGACCAGGGAAGCTGCAAGAGTCCCAGCTTCTGGCCATGTATCCCATGGGGATGCGGGAGGGAGGGAGGGAGGAAAGAACCTCCATCTGGATAAGCAGGGTCTGGGATGCCAGGTGTAGGTTGTGTCGGGGACTGGTCTGTCCACACGGCAGGTAGGGAGAGCTCTGTGTCCTCCTGTCCCTAGGAATTGCAGACCTGGGGCTGGGGGTCATGCAGGAGCCTCCCCTCTGCATGGGCCAGCGGTGATCTTACTCTGCGGGTAGAATGCACTCTCTCCTTGCTGTGGGAGCCTTTCCCGTCTTGCCTACCAGGTTTCAGGACTACAGCCTATGGCTGCTCCTCCCTTCATGCTCCACCGGGAGTGTCCATGCCCCCTTGCCTTTTTCTCATGGCCTCTGGCTCTCAGAGCAGGCTTATTTCAGGAACAAGTGAAGGTTGGCTTAAAGCCCAGTCTGGAGTTGCTTCCGATGCCCCTCAGAAGTTAGGACTTCATTATGAAGAGTGGGAGGCTCGTGTATAAACAGGAAAGGCAGTGTGACTCTGCCTGCCTGTCGGCAGGGCTGCCCCAGCTGGGCCAGCTCTGAACTGCTGTGGCCCTCTGTTCCTGAAGGTCACACTCGAAGAGAACGAGCTTCAGCACCTTCTCCCAGAGGGACTCAGCAGTGTCACAGGGCTGCTGCATTTTGAGAACCTCTATGCTGACATTTTTGGCCTGGTCAGGAGCGCTTGGTGCCCTGTGCAGGAGCCGTAGGTCTGGGGTGAGGGCTGAGCTTTGTCCCTCAGGTGGCTCTGATAGTGGATCTGTAGGCCTTGGTGTACAGGTGTGGTCACCGTAATCTCTTTCTACCTGTAGGGGCTGAGGATGCCGGGGAGACAAGTCTGAGAGTCCATGGGGCTCACGCCACCAAGCATGCGCCTGAGAAGCGACCAGTGCCCATCCGGAGGAAGAGAAGCATTGGTAAGTGTGTGGAGGTTGGAGGGACAGGTCCTCCAGGAGAGAGAGCTGAGCTCCGAGCATCTCAGCTCCCCGCGACTCTGCCCTTGGGCCATGCTCGTCCTGCCCTCCCTATGGAGGCTGCCCTCCTCCTCTGTGGAGCGTGTCTGCAGTTGCACCCGGGCCAAGAGTTTCCAGAAGAGGAACATCATAAATTCCTTAAGTGCCCGGTCTTGTCAGGGCCTGTCTGCAAGGAAGCCTCACAGGAAAACATGGCTGAGATTAAGCTTAAATTCTAATGTGAGCGCTAGAGCCTCCCAGGCTCCAGCTCCAAAGAGGGAACAGAGGGTGGCTGCTTGTGGGCCCCCCTCTCATGACCCCACCTCCCGTCTCCTTGGCTCTAGAATTCTTGGACCTCACTTGGGGAACGTCTTGGTTCTCTTCAGACCCAGCCTGTGATTTCTCTTTGAGGTGGGTCGCAGGTGGGACCCATTTCATCCCAGGGGCTGCCTTCTTAACTGTCTTTGCTTCTCCTTGCTCAGCAGCCCGAGCTTAAGGATTTTCTTCTTAGATTTACCATCCAGACAGTGGGTGTTATGTTTTCCACCTCTGGGTATGGTGTATGAGTAAATGATTCCTAGGGACATTAGTCGAGGGTAGCATTCCCAGAGTGAACGGGATCTAGGCCCAATAACAACATCCAGCTAGTGCTAGAGAGCCCTAATTCTGACTGAGGTCCTCCAGCCTACCTACCAGGTTCCCCAGGTCTGGCCCACCTGGAGGACTCTGCATTGGGGCTGTGGGTGAGAGTACCCAGCCCCTTGGGGCTTCTCTGTTTGTTCCAGGGATGTGCCTACTCCTACCTGCTGGTCTCAGATACTCCAGAGGTCTTTATGCTCCTGTGGACAGGATGGGATCTGGTCCCTCTTCTTTTCTTTTTTTTTTTTTTTTTTGGGGGGGGGGGTTTCGAGGTAGGGTCTCGCTCTAGCCCAGGCTGACCTGGAATTCACTATGTAGTCTCAGGGTGGCCTTGAACTCATGGCGATCCTCCTACCTCTGCCTCCCGAGTGCTGGGATTAAAGGCGTGCGCCACCATGCCCGGCTGGTTCCTCATCTTGTCTGTCCATTTAGGCTTTGCTCTTACCCCCAGGGAGTCTGTAGAGACCTATGTGGCCTGCCTGGGGTTCATTGAGACTTGGGTTCATAGGTCAGTTAAGTGTGAGCTGGACCTCTGCCAGGTAGGCAGGAGCTCTACCACTGAGCCACACCCCAGCCCCTCACTGGGGATTCTAGGCAGGAGCTCTACCACTGAGCCACACCCCAGCCCCTGACTGGGGATTCTAGGCAGGAGCTCTACCACTGAGCCACACCCCAGCCCCTCACTGGGGATTCTAGGCAGGAGCCCTACCACTGAGCCTCACCCCAGCCCCTCACTGGGGATTCTAGGCAGGAGCTCTACCACT
>PVHP010029017.1:0-22698 GCA_004024765.1 Zapus hudsonius
TAATGGGACTAGCGGCCCTGATTCGGGAAGTTGCGTTTTTCCTTTGGCTTCTGCCCATGCCCAGATAGAGAAGTGGGGGTCAGTGGTCCCGAAGCTGGTGAGAGGCTGGCCGGCCCCAAACTTGGGCCTGTATTGCAGACAGACCCCCAACCTCCGTGGAGAGACACTCTTTCCCCTCTCAGAAGGTGGAGGGGACCGCTTCTGAGGACTGGCTGCTCCCACAGGGAAACCTCTCAGTTGGTGCCAAGTACCAGGAATCTGCCATGACATTACAATACTCCAATGTGACATCACTATGTACACTGTGACATCATAATGCACCACTCTGACATCACAATATCCCTGGTGATATCACAATGTCCGCTGTGACATAATAATCCCACAATGTGACAACACAATGCACCACACTGACATCACAAAAATCCCCACTGTGACATTACAAAACCACACTGTGATATCACAATGCAACACAGTGACATTACAATGCCCAGTTTGACATGGCAATGCCCACATGACATCACAATTAAGATGGTGACATCACAGTGCCCCATTGTGACATCACAATATGCTTCTGTGTCATCAAAACTTCCCGCTGTGACATCACCATGCCCCACTGTTACGTCACAATACCCAACAAGACATCACAAAACAACACTGTGACATCACAATAGACCACAGTGACATCACAATGCCCATTTTGACATCACATTGCCCACATGACATCACAATGAAGATGGTGACATCAAAATGCCCCACTGTGACATCACAATACACTTCTGATTCATCACAATTTCCCACTGTGATATCACAATACCCCACTCTTACAGCACAATGAACAACATGACACCACAATACTCCAATGTGGCATCAAAATGCACACTGTGACAGCATAATGTTCCACCGTGACAAAACAGTGCCCCACTGTGACATCACAATACCCCATGGTGTAATCACAATGTCCACTGTGACATCATAATCCCTCACTGTGACAATACAATGCACCACTCTGACATCACAAAATTCCCCACTGTGACATCACAAAACCACACTGTGATTTCACAATGCAACACAGTGACATTACAATGCCCATTTTGATATACCAATGCCTACATGACATGACAATTAAGATGGTGACATCACAATGCCATATTGTGACATCACAACGGAGAACATTGACATTACAATGCCCACTTTGACATCACAATGCCCACTTTACATGACAATTAAGATGGTGACATCACAATGCACATTGTGACATCACAATACGCTTCTGTTTCAACACAATTTCCCACTATGACATCAAAATGCCCCACTCTTACATCACAGTACCCAACATGACATCCCAATACACCAATGTGACATCACAATGCGCACTGTGACATCATAATGCTCCACTGTGACATCACAGTGCCCACTGTGACATCACAAGGCCCCATTGTGAAATCACAATGTCCACTGTGACATCATAATGCCTCACTGTGACAACACAATGCACCAATCTGACATCAGATAATTCCCCACTGTGACACCACAAAACCATACTGTGACATCACTATGCACCACAGTGATATCAAAATGCCCATTTTGACATCACAATGACCAAATGACATCACAGTGAAGACGGTAACATCACAATGCCCCACTGTGACATCACAATACGATTCTGTGTCATCATAATTACCCACTGTGACATCACAATACCCCTCTGTGACATCACAATGAAGACCAGTGACATCACAATGCCCACTTAACAAGATATTAAGTTGGTGACATCAAAATGCCCATTGTGACATCACAATACGTTTCTGTTTCATAACAATTTCCCTCTGTGACATCACAGTACCCCACTCTTACATCACAATACCTAACATGACATCACAATTCTCGA
The DNA here is from genome assembly GCA_004024765.1 of Zapus hudsonius. NCBI lineage: Eukaryota > Metazoa > Chordata > Mammalia > Rodentia > Dipodidae > Zapus > Zapus hudsonius. The sequence continues at coordinate 1,889 of PVHP010029017.1, forward strand.
TTGTGACATCACAATGTCCACTGTGACATCATAATCCCTCACTGTGACAACACAATGTACCACTCTGACATCACAAAATTCCCCCTGTGACATTACAAAACTACACTGTGTAATCACAATTTCCCTCTGTGACATCAAAATACCACATTCTCACATCACAATACCCACCATGACATCACAATACTCCAATGAGACATCAAAATGCACACTGTTACATCATTATGCTACACTGTGACATCACAGTGCCCCAAGTGACATCAAAATGCCCCATTGTGAAATCACAATGTCCACTGTGACATCATAATGCCTCACTGTGAGAACACAATGCACCACTCTGACATCACAAAATTCCCCACTGTTACAATCCAAAACCAAACTGTGACATGACAATGCACCGCAGTGACATCACAACACCCATTTTGACATGACAATGCCCAAATGACATCACAATGAATATGGTAACATCACAATGTGCCAATGTGATATCACAATACGCTTCTGTTTCATCACAATTTCCCACTATGACATCACAATGCCCCACTCTTACATCACAATACACAACATGACATCCCAATACACCAATGTGACATCACAATGCACACTGTGACTTCATAATTCTCCACTGTGACATCACAGTTCCCACTGTGACATCACAATGTCTCATTGTTAAATCACAATGTCCACTGTGACATCATAATGCCTCACTGTGACAACACAATGCAACAATCTGACATCACAAAATTCCCCACTGTGACATCACAAAGCCACACTGTGACATCACAATGCACCACAGTGACATCAAAATGCCCATTTTGATAACACAATGCCCTAATGACATCACAATGAATACGGTAACATCACAATGCCCCACTGTGACATCACTATATGATTCTGTGTCATCACAATTACCCACTGTGACATCACAATACCCCTCTGTGACATCATAATGGAGACCAATGACATCAAAATGCCCACTTTGTCTTTACAATGCCCTCTTAACATGACAATTCAGATGGTGACATCACAATACCCCATTGTGACATCACAATGTGCTCCTGTGTAATCACAATTTCCCTCTGTGACCGCAAAATACCACACTCTCACATCACAATACCTAACATGATATCACAATACTCCAATGTGACATCACAATGCACACTGTTACATCATAATGCTACACTGTGACATCAGAGTGCCCCAGTGTGACATCACAGTGCCCCATTGTGAAATCCCAATGTCCACTGTGACATCTTAATGCCTCACTGTGACAACACAGTACACCAATATGACAACTCATAATTCTCCAATGTGACATCACAAAACAACACTGTGACATCACAATAGACCACAGTGACATCACAATACGATTCTGTGTCATCACAATTAACCACTGTGACATCACAATAACCCACTCTTGCATCATAATGTCCAACATGACATTACAATACTCCAATGTGACATCACAATGTACACTGTGACGTCATAATGCCCCACTGTAACATCACAATATCCCGTAGTGAAATCACAATATCCACTGTGACAGCATAATCCCTCATTGTGATAACACAATGCACCATTCTGACATCACAAATTTCCCAACTGTGACATCACAAAACCACACTGTGACATCACAATAGACCACAGTGACATCACAATGCCCATTTTGAATTCGCAATGCCCATTTAACATCACAATTAAGATGGTGACATCATAATGCCCCATTGTGACATCACAATATGCTTCTTTGTCATCACAATTTCCCTCTGTGACATCACAATTCTCCACTCTTACATCGTAATACCAAACATGACATCACAATACTCCAATGAGACATCACAATGTGAACTGTGACATCACAGTGGACACCAGTGACATCACAATGCCCACTTTGACATCACAATGCCCACTTAACTTGATAATGAAGATGGTGACATCACATTGCCCAATTGTGACATCACTATATGCTTCTGTGTCATCACAATTTCCCTCTGTGACATCACAATTCTCCAATCTTACATCGTAATACCAAATATGACATCACAATACTCCAATGAGACATCACAATGTAAACTGTGACATCACAGTGGACACCAGTGACACCACAATGCCCACTTTGACATCACAATGCCCACTTAACATGATAATGAAGATGGTGACATTACAATGCCCAATTGTGACATCACTATATGCTTCTGTGTCATCACAAATTCCCTCTGTGACATCACAATACTCAACTCTTACATCTCAATACCAAACATAACATCAAAATACTCCAATGTGACATCACAATTCAAACTGTGACATCATAATGCTCCACTGTGACATCACATTGCCCAACTGTGACATCACAATGCCCCATTGTGAAATCACAATGTCCACTGTGACATCATAATGCCTCACTGTGACAACACAATGCACCACTCTGACATCACAACATTCCCCATTTTGACATCACAAAACCACACTGTGATATCACAATGCACCACAGTGACATCACTATGCCCATTTTGACAACAGAATGCCCAAATGACATGACAATGAAGACGGTGACATCACAACACCCAACTGTGACATCACAATACGATTCTTTGTAATCAAAATTACCCACTGTGACATCACAATACCCCTCTGTGACATCACAATGGAGAAAAGTGACAACACAATGCCCATTTTGACATCACAATGGCCACATAACATGACAATTAAGATGGTGACACCACAATGCCCATTGTGACATCACAATACGCTACTGTGTAATCACAATTTCCCTCTGTGACATCATCGTACCCCACTCTTACATCACAATCCCAACATGACATCACAATACTCGAATGTGACACCATAATGCACACTGTGACATCATAATGCTCCACTGTGACATCACAGTGCCTACTGTCACATCAGAAGCCCCATTGTGAAATCACCATGTCCTCTGTGACATCATAATGCCTCACTGTGACAACACACTGCACCAATTTAACATCCCAAAATTCCCCACTGTGTCATAACAAAAACAACACTGTGACATCACAATGCACCACAGTGACATCACTATGCCCATTTTGACATCACAATGCCCAAATGACATTACAATGAATGTGGTGACATCACAATGCCCCACTGTGACATCACAATACGATTCTGTGTCATCACAATTACGCACTGTGACATCACAATAACCCACTCTTACATCATAATGTCCAACATGACATTACAATACTCCAATGTGACATCACAATGTACACTGTGACATCATATTCCTCCATTTTGACATCACAGTGCCCCACTGTGACATCACAATACCCCATGGTGAAATCACAATGTCCACTGTGACATCATAATGCCTCACTGTGCTAACACAATCCACCATTATGACATCACAAAATTCCCCACTGTGACATCACAAAACATCAATGTGACATCACAATGCACAACAGTGACATCACAATGCCCCACTGTGACATCACAATACGGTTCTGTTACATCACAATTACCCACTGTGACATCACTATACACTTCTATGCCATCACAATGGAGACCTGTGTCATCACAATGCCCACTTTGACATCACAATGTCTACTTAACATGACAATTTAGATGCTGACTTTACACTACCCATAGTGATATCACAATACGCTTCTGTATCATCACAATTTCTCTCTGTGACATCACACTACCCCATTCTTACATCACAATACCCAACATGTCATCAAAATACTCGAATGTGACAATACAATGCAAACTGTGACATCATAATGCTCCAATGAGACCTCACATTGCCCACTGTGACATCACAAGGCCCCATTTGAAATCACAATGTCCACTGTGACATCATAATGCCTCACTGTGACAACACAATATGATCTTTTGTCATCACAATTACCCACTGTGACATCACAGTAACCCACTCTTACATCATAATATCCAACATGACATTACAATACTCCAATGTGACATCACTATGTACACTGTGACATCATAATGCCCCACTGTGACATCACAATACCCCATGGTGAAATCACAATGTCCACTGTGACATCATAATGCCTCACTGTGACAACACAATGCACCAATCTGACATCACATAATTCCCCACTGTGACATCACAAAACCACACTGTGACATCAGTATGCACCACAGTGACATCACAATGCCGATTTTCACATCAAAATGCCCAAATGACATCACAATGAAGTCGGTAACATCACAATGCCCCACTGTGACATCAAAATATGATTCTGTGTCATCACAATTACCCACTGTGACAACACAATACCCCTCTGTGACATCACAATGGAGACCAGTGACATCATAATGCCCACTTTGACATCACAATGAACACTCAACATGACAATTAAGATGGTTACATGAAAATACCCATTGTGACATCACAAAATGCTTCTGTGTCATCACAATTTCCCTCTGTGACATCACAGAACCCCTCTTACATCAAAATACCCAACATGACATCACAATACTCGAATGTGACATCACAATGCACATAGTGACATCATAATACTCTATTGTGATATCACAGTGCCCACTTTGACATCACAAGCCCCATTGTGAAATCACAAAGTCCTCTGCGACATTATAATGCTTCACTGTAATAACACAATGCACCAATCTGACATCACAAAATTCGCCACTGTGACATTACAAAACCACACTGTGACATCACAATGCACCAGAGTGACACCACAATGCTCATTTTGACATCACAAGGCCCAAATGACATCACAATGAAGACGGTAACATCACAATGCTCCAATCTGATATCACAAAACGCTTCTGTTTCATCACAATTTCCCCCTGTGACATCACAGTACCCCACTCTTACATCACAATACCCAACATGACATCACAATACTTCAATGTGACATCACAATGCACACTGTGACAACATAATTCTCCACTGTGACATTACAGTGCCCACTGTGACATCAAAAGGCCCCATTGTGAAATCACAATGTCCACTGTGACATCATAAGGCCTCACTGTGACAACAAAATGAACTTACTGACATCACAAAATTCCCCACTGTGACATCACAAAACCACACTGTGACATCACAATGCACCACAGTGACATCACAATGTCCATTTTGACATCACAATGCCCAAATGACATCACAATGAAGATGGTGACATCACAGTACCCCACTGTGACATCACAATGCAATTCTGTGTCATCACAATTACCCACTGTCACATCACAATAACCCTCTGTGACATCACAATGGAGACCAGTCACATCACAATGCCCACTTTGACATCACAATGCCCTCTTAACATGACAAATCAGATGGTGACGTCACAATGCCCCATTGTGACATCACAATATGCTTCTGAGTAATCACAATTAAACTCTGTGACATCAAAATATCACACTCTCACATCACAATACTCAACATGACATCACAATAATCCAATGTGACATCACAATGCACACTGTTACATCATAATGCTACTCTGTGACATCACAGTGCCCCAGTGTGACATCACAATGCCCCATTGTGAAATCACAATGTCCACAGTGACATCTTAATGCCTCACTGTCACAACACAATGCACCACTCAGACAACACATAATTCTCCACTGTGACATCACAAAACATCACTGTGACATCACAATAGACCACAGTGACATCACAATTCCCATTTTGACATCGCAATGCCAACATTATCACAATGAAGATGGTGACATCACAATGCCCCACTGTGACATAAAATACACTTCTGATTCATCAAAATTTCCCACTGTGACATCACAATACCCCATTCTTACATCACAATGCCCAACATGACATCACAATACTCCAATGTGGCATCACAATGCACACTGTGTCATCATAATGCTCCACAGTGACATAACAGTGCCACATTGTTACATCAAAATACCCCATGGTGAAATCACAATGTCCACTGTGACATCATAATCCCTCACTTTGACAACTCAATGCACCACTCTGACATCTCAAAATTCCCCACTGTGAAATCACAAAACCACTCTGTGATATCACAATGCAACACAGTCACATTACAATGCCCATTTTGACATCGCAATGCCTACATGACATCACAATTAAGATGGTGACATCACAATGACCCATTGTGAAATCACAATATGCTTCTTTGTCATCACAATTTCCCTCTGTGACATCACAATGCTCCACTCTTACATCACAATACAAAACATTAACTCACAATACTCCAAGGTGACATCACAATGCACATTGTGACATCATAATGCTACAGAGTGACATCACAGTGCTCCACTGTGTCATCAAAATGTCTCATTGTGAAATCACAATGTCCACTGTGACATCATAATGCCTCACTGTGATAACACAGTGCACCATTCTGTCATCAGAAAATTCCCCACTGTGACATCACAAAACCACACTGTGACATCACAATGCACAACAGTGACATCAAAATGCCCCACTGTGACATCACAATACGATCCTGTGTCATCACAATTCCCCACTGTGATATTACTATACCCCTTTGTGCCATCACAATGGAGACCTGTGACATCACAATGCCCACTTTGACATCACAATGCCCACTTAACATGACAATTTAGATGGTGACTTAAAAATGCCCATTGTGATATCACAATATGCTTCTGTGTCATCACAAATTCCCTCTGTGACATCACAATACCCCACTCTAACATCACAATACCAAACATGACATCACAATACTCCAATGTGACATCACAATGCACACTGAGACATCATCATAATGCTCCACAGTGACATCACAGTACCCCACTGTGTCATCACAATGCCCCATTGTGAAATCACTATGTACACTCTGATATCATAATGTCTCACAGTTACAACACAATGCACCACTCTAACATCACAAATTCCACACTGTTACATCACAAAACTCACTGTGACATCACAATGCATCAGAGTGACATCACAATGCCCATTTTGACATAACAAGTCCCAAATGACATCACAATGAAGACGGTAACAACACAATGCCCCACTGTGATATCACAATACGCTTCTGTTTCATCACAATTTCCCACTGTGACATCACAGTATCCCAGTCTTACATCAAAATACCCAACATGACATCACAATACTCCAATGTGACATCACAATGCACACTGTGACCTCATAGTGCTCCACAGTGACATCACAATGCCCCACTGTGTCATCACAATGCACCATTGTGAAATCACAATGTCCACTCTGACATCATAATGCCTCACTATGACAACGCAACTCACCAATCAGATATTACAAAATTCTCCACTGTGACTTCGCAAAACCACACTGTGACATCACAATGCACCACAGTGACATCACAATGCCCATTTTGACATCACATTGCACAAATGACATCACAATGAAGACGATGAAATTACAGTACCCCACTGTGATGTCACAATACGATTCTATGTCATCACAATTACCCACTGTGACATCACAATGCCGATTTTGACATCACAATGCCCAAATGACATCACAGTTAAGACGGTGACATCACAATACCCCATTGTGTCATCACAATACGATTCTGTGTCATCACAATTACCCACTGTGACATCTCAATACCCCCCTGTGATATCACAATGGAGAACAGTGACATCACAATGCCCACTTTGACATCACAATGCCCTCTTAACATGACAAATCAGATGGTGACATCACAATGCCCCATTGTGACATCACAATATGTTACTTTGTCATCACAATTTCCCTCTGTGACATCACAAATCTTCACTCTTACATCACAATACCAAACATGACATCACAATAGTCTAATGTGACATCACAATGCGCATTTTACATCACAATGCTCCACAGTGACATCACAGTGCCCCACTTTGACATCACAAGGCCCCATTGTGAAATCACAATATTCACATTGATATCATAATGCCACACTGTGACAACACAATGCACCAATCTGACATCACATAATTCCCCACTGTGACATCACAAAACCACACTGTGACATCCCAATGCACCACAGTGAAATCACAATGCCCATTTAGACATCACAATGCCCAAATGACATCTCAATGAAGACGGTCACATCACAATACCCCACTGTGACATCACAATATGATTCTGTGTCATCACAATTACCCACTGTGACATCACAATACCCCTCTGTGGCATCACAATGGAGACCAGTGACATCACAATGCCCACTTTGACATCAAAATGCTCTTTAACATGACAATTCAGATGGTGACATCACAATGCCCCATTGTGACATCAAAATATGCTTCTGTGTAATCACAATTTCCCACTGTGACATCAAAATACCACACTCTCACATCACAATACCCAACATGACATCACAATACCAAACATGACATCACAATACTCCAATGTGACATCACAATTAACACTGTGACATCATAATGCTCCACAGTGATATCACAGTGCCCCACTGTGACATCACAATGCCTCATTGTGAAATATCAATGTCCACAGGGACATCATAATGCCTCACTGTGACAACACAATGCACCAATCTGACATCACAAAATTCCCCACTGTGACATCACAAAACCACACTGTGACATCCCAATGCACCACAGTGACATCACAATGCCCATTTAGACATCACAATGCCCAAATGACATCTCAATGAAGAGGGTGTCATCACAATACCGTACTGTGACATAATATTACGATTCTGTGTCATAACAATTACCCACTGTGACATCTCAATACCCCTCTGTGACATCACAATGGAGAACAGTGACATCACAATGCCCACTTTGACATCACAATGCCCTCTTAACCTGACAATTCAGATGGTGACATCACAATGCCCCATTGTGACATTACAATATGCTTCTTTGTCATCACAATTTCCCTCTGTGATATTACAAATCTCCACTCTTACATCACAATACCAAACATGACATCACAATACTACAATGTGACATCACAATGCACATTGTTACATCACAATGCTCCACAGTGACATCACTATATGCTTCTGTGTCATCACAATTTCCCTCTGTGACATCACAATACGCTTCTGTGTCATCACAATGCCCATTTTGACATCGCAATGCCCACATGACATCACAATGAAAATGGTGACATCACAAGGCCCCACTGTGACATCAGAATGCTCGACTGTGACATCACAGTGCCCACTCTTACATCACTATACCCACATGACATCACAATACTCGAATGTGACAACACAATGCACCACTCTGACATCACATAATTCCCCATTGTGACATCACAAAACCACACTATGACAAAACAATAGACCACAGTGACATCACAATGTCAACTTTGACATCACAATGCCCACTTAACATGATACGTAAGATGGTGACATCACAATGCCCCATTGTGACATCACTATATGCTTCTGTGTCATCAAAATTTCCCTCTGTGACATCACAATACGCTTCTGTATCATCACAACTTCCCTCTGTGACGTGACATCACATTACTCCACTCTTACATCACTATACCCAACATGACATCACAATACTCGAATGGGACATCACAATGCACACTGTGACATCATAATGCTCCACTGTGACATCACAGTGCCCACTGTGATGTCACAAGGCCCCATTGTAAAATCACAATGTCCACTGTGACATCATAATGCCTCACTGTGACAACACAATGCACCAATCTGACATCACATAATTCACCACTGTGACATCACAAAACAACACTGTGACATCAGAATGCACCACAGTGATATCACAATGCCCATATTGACATCACAATGCCCAAATGACATCACAAAGTAGATGGTGACATCACAATACCCCACTGTGACATCACAATACAATTCTGTGTCATCAGAATTACACACTGTGACATCACAATACCCCTGTGTGACAACACAATGGAGACCAGTGTCAACACAATGCCCATTTTGACATCAGAATTCCCACTTAACATGACAATTAAGATGGTGACATCACAAGGCGCAATGCGACATCACAATACGCTTCTGTGTCATCACAATTTCCCTCTGTGACGTGACATCACATTACTCCACTCTTACATCACTATACCCAACATGACATCACAATACTCGAATGTGACATCACAATGCACACTGTGACATCATAATGCTCCACTGTGACATCACAGTGCCCACTGTGATGTCACAAGGCCCCATTGTAAAATCACAATGTCCACTGTGACATCATAATGCCTCACTGTGACAACACAATGCACCAATCTGACAAAAAAAATTCCCCACTGTGACATCACAAAACCACACTGTGACATTACAATGCATTAGAGTGACATCACAATGCCCATTTTTACATCGCAATGCCCACATGACATCACAACTAAGAAGGTTACATCACAATGCCTCACTGTGACATGACAATACGCTTCTGTTTCATCTCATTTTCCCACTGTGACATCACAATGCCCCACTCTTACATCGCAGTGCCCAACATGACATCACAATACTCCAATGTGCCATCACAATGCAAATTGTGACAACATAATGCTCCACTGTGACATCACAGTTCCCACTGTGACAGTATAAGGCCCCATTTTGAAACCACAATGTCCACTGTGACATCATAATGATTCACTGTGACAACACAATGCACCAATCTGACATCACTAAATTCCCCACTGTGACATCGCAAAAACCACACTGTGACATCACAATGCACCACAGTGACTTCACAATGCCCATTTTGACATCACAATGCCCAAATGACATCACAATGAAGATGGTGACATCACAATACCCCACTGTGACATCACAATACGATTCTGTGTCATCACAATTACCCACTGTGACATCACAATATCCCTCTGTGACATCACAATGGAGACCAGTGACATCAAAATGCCCACTTTGACATCACAATGACCACTTAACATGACAATTAAGATGGTGACATCAAAATGCCCATTGTGAATACGCTTCTGTGTCATCACAATTACCCACTGTGACATCACAATACCCCACTCTTATATCATTATGTCCACATGACATTACAATACTCCAACGTGACATCACAATGTACACTGTGACATCATAATGCTCCACTGTGACATCACAGTGCCCCCCTGTGACATCACAATACCCCATGGTGAAATCACAGTGTCCACTGTGATATCATAATCCCTCACTGTGTCAACACAATGCACCACTCTGACTTCACAAAATTCTCCACTGTGACATTAGAAAACCACACTGTGATATCACAATGCAATACAGAGACATTACAATGCCCATTTTGACCAGCCAATGCCACATGACATCACAATTAAGATAGTGACATCACAATGACCCATTGTGACATCACAATATGCTTCTGTGTCATCAAAATTTCCCTCTGTGACATCACAATTCTCCACTCTTACATCACAATAACAAACATGACATCACAATACTCCAATGTGACATCACAAGGCACACTGTGACATCATAATGCTCCACAGTGACATCACAGAGTCCCACTGTAACATCACAATTTCCCATGGTGAAATCACAATGTCCACTATGATATCATAATGCCTCACTGTGACAACACAATGCACCAATCTAACATCACAAAATTTCCCACTGAGACATCACAAGAACAACACTGTGACATCACAATGTACCACAGTGACATCACAATGCCCATTTTGACATCATAATGCCCAAATGACATCACAGTGAAAGTGGTGACATCTCAAAGCCCCACTATGACATCACATTACGATTCTGTGTCATCACAATTACCCTCTGTGATATTACTATACCCCTCTGTGCCATCACAATGGAGAACTGTGACATCACAATGCCCACTTTGAAATCACAATGCCCACTTAACATGACAATTTAGAAGGATACTTCACAATTCCCATTGTGATATCACAATACGCTTCTGTGTCATCACAATTTCCCTCTGTGACATCACAGTACTGCAGTCTTACATCAAAATACCCATCATGACATCACAATACTCGAATGTGACACCACAATGCACACTGTGACATCATAATGCTCCACTGTGACATCACAATGCCCACTGTGACATCACAAGACCCATTGTAAAATCACCATGTCTGCTGTGACATCATAATGCCTCACTGTGACAACACAATGCACCACTCTGCCATCACTACATTCCCTACTGTGACATCACAAAACCACACTGTGACATCACAATGCACCACAGTGACATCACAACGACCATTTTGACATCATAATGACCAAATGACATCACAAATAAGACGGTGAAATCACAATACAACTCTGTGACATCAAAATACGATTCTGTGTCATCACAATTACCCACTGTGACATCACAATACCCCACACTTACAGCATAATTTCCTACATGACATTATAATACTCCAATGTGACATCACAATGTACACTGTGACATCATAATCTTCCACTGTGACATATCAGTGCCCCACTGTGACATCACAATACTCCATGGTGAAATGACAATGTCCACTGTGACATTATATTCCCTCACTGTGACAACACAATGTACCACTCTGACATCACAAAATTCCCCACTGTGACATCACAAAACCACACTGTGACATCACAATGCAGCACATTGACATCATAATGCCCATTTTGACATCACAATGCCCAAATGACATCACAATAAAGACGGTAACATAACAATGCCCCACTGTGACTTCACAATATGATTTTGTGTCTTCACATTTACCCACTGTGACATCACAATACCCCTCTGTGACATCACAATGGAGACCAGAGACATCACAATGCCCACTTTGTCATCACAATGCCCACTTAACATGACAATTCAGATGGTGACATCACATTGCCCCATTTTGTCATCACAATATGCTTCTGTGTAATCACAGTTTCCCTCTGTGACATCAAAATACCACACTCTCATATCACAATACCCAACATGAAATCACAATACTTCAATGAGAAATCAAAATGCATACTGTTACATCATTATGCTATACTGTGACATCAAGAGCCCCACTGTGACATCACAATGTCCCAATTTGAAATCGCAATGTCTACTGTGACATCTTAATGCCTCACTGTGACAACACTAGGCACCACTATGACAAGACATTATTCTCCACTGTGACATCACAAAACAACACTGTGACATCACAATAGACCACAGTGACATCACAATACCCATTTTGACATCGCAATACCCACATGACATCACAATTAAGATTGTGACTTCACAATGCCCCATTGTGAAATCACAATATGCTTCTGTGTCATCAAAATTTCCCTCTGTGACATCAAAATTCTCCACTCTTATATCACAATACCAAACATGACATCACAATACCCCAATGTGACAGCACAATGCACACTGTGACATCATAATGCTCCACAGTGACAACACAGTGCCACAATGTGACATCATATTGTCCCATTGTGAAATCATAATGTCCACTGTGACATCATAATGCCTCACTGTGATAACAGAATGCACCACTCTGACATCACAAAATTCCCCACTGTGACATCACAAAACAACACTGTGACATCACAATGCATCACAGGGACATCACAATGCCCATTTTGACATCACAATGCCCAAATGACATCATAATGAAGATGGTGACATCACAATTCCCCACTGTGACATCACAATATGCTTCTGTGCAATCACAATTTCCCTCTGTAACATAACAATACCACACTCTCACATCACAATACCAAACAGGACATCACAATACTCCAATGTGATATCACAAAGCACACTGTTACACCATAATGCTACACTGTGTCATCACAGTGCACCAGTGTGACATCACAATGCCCCATTTGAAATCAAAAGGTCCACTGTGACATCTTAATGCCTCACTGTGACAACACAATGAACCAATCTGACATCCCAAAATTCCTCACTGCGACAGCTCAGTTCCCCACTGTGACATCACATTGGAGACCAGTGACACAACAATGCCCACTTTGACATCACAATGCCCACTTACCATGACAATTAAGATGGTGACATCAAAATGCCCCATTGTGACATCACAATATGCTTCTGTGTAATCACAATTTCCCTCTGTGACATCACAATACACACGTCACATCACAATACCCAACATGACATCGAAATACTCCAATGAGACATCACAATGCACACTGTGACATCATAATGCTACACTGTGACATCACAGTGCCCCAGTGTGACATCACAATGCCCCATTGTGAAATCACAATGTCCGCAATGACATCTTAAAGCCTCACTGTGACAACACAATGCACCACTCTTACATCATATAATTCCCCATTGTGACATCACAAAACCACACTATGACAAAAGAGCAGACCACAGTGACATCACAATGCCCACTTGACATCACAATGCCCACTTAACATGATAATTAAGATGGTGACATCACAATGCCCCATTGTGACATCAATATATGCTTCTGTGTCATCACAAATTCCCTCTGTGACATCACAATACCCAACTCTTACATCACAATACCAAACATGATATCAAAATACTCCAATGTAACATCACAGTGCACACTGTGACATCATAATTGTGCACTGTGATATCACATTGCCCAACTGTGACATCACAATGCCCCATTGTTCAATCACAATGTACACTGTGACATCATAATGCCTCACTGTGACAACGCAATGCACCACTCTGACATCACAACATTCCACACTATGACATCAAAAAAACAACACTGTGACATCACAATGCAACACAGTGACATCACAATGCCCATCTTGACATCACAATGCCCATATGACGTCACAATGAAGATGGTGACATCACAATGCCCCACTGTGACATCACAATACGATTCTGTGTCATCAGAATTACCCACTGTGACATCACAATACCCCTTTGTGACATCACAATGGAGACCAGTGACAACACAATGCCCATTTTGACATCACAAGGCCCAAATGACATCACAATGAAGGTGGTGACATCACAATGCCCCACTGTGACATCACAATACGATTCTGTGTAATCAAAATTTCCCACCGTGACATCATAATACCCCATTCTTACATCACAATGCCCAACATCACATCAAAATACTCCATGTGGCATCACAATGCACACTGTTACATCATAATGCTACTATGTGACATCACAGTGCCCCAGTGTGACATCGCAATGCCCCATTGTGAAATAACAGTGACCATTGTGACATCATAATCCCTCACTTTGAAAACACTATGCACCACTCTGACATCAAAAAATTCCCCACTGTGACATCACAAAACCACACTGTGATATCACTATGCAACACAGTGACATTACAATGCCCATTTTGACACCGCAATGCTCACATGACATCACAATTAAGATGGTGACATCACAATGCCTCATTATGAAATCACAATGTCCACTGTGACATCATAATGCCTCACTGTGATAACACAATGCACCATGCTGGTCTCCATTGTGATGTCACAAAGGGGTATTGTGATGTCACAGTGGGTAATTCTGATGACACAGAATCGTATTGTGATGTCACAGTGGGGCATTGTGATGTCACCATCTTCATTGTGACGTCATATGGGCATTGTGATGTCAAGATGGGCATTGTGATGTCACTGTGTTGCATTGTGATGTCATAGTGTTGCTTTTTTGATGTCATAGTGTGGAATGTTGTGATGTCAGAGTGGTGCATTGCGTTGTCACAGTGAGGCATTATGATGTCACAGTGTACATTGTGATTGAACAATGGGGCATTGTGATGTCACCATCTTAATTATCATGTTAAGTGGGCACCATGCTGACATCACAAATTCCCCACTTTGACATCACAAAACCACATTATGACATTACAATGCACCACAGTGACATCACAATGCCCCACTGTGACATCAAAATACGATTCTGTGTGATCACAATTACCCACTGTGACATCATAATATCAAACACTTACATCATAATGTCCAACATGACATTACAATACTCCAATGTGACATCACAATGCACACTGTTACATAATAATGCTACACTGTGACATTACAGTGCCCACTGTGACATCACAAGGCCCCATTGTGAAATCACAATGTCCACTGTGACATCATAATGCCTCACTGTGACAACACAATGCACCAATCTGACATCACAAAATTCCACACTGTGACATCACAAAAACAACACTGTGAAGTAAAATGCACTACAGTGTCATCACAATGCCCATTTTGACATCGCAATGCCCACCTAACATCACAATTAAGATGGTGACATCACAATGCCCCATTGTGACATCACAATATGCTTCTTTGTCATCGCAATTTCCCTCTGTGACATGCCAATTCTCAACTCTTACATCACAATACCAAACATGACATCACCATACTCCAATGTGACATCACAATGCACATTGTGACATCATAATGCTCCACAGTGACATCACAGTGCCCCACTGTGACATCACAATGCCCCATTGTGAAATCAAAATGTCCACTGTGACATCATAATGCCTCACTCTGATAACACAATGCACCATTCTGACATCACAAAATTCCACACTGTGACATCACAATGCACCACAATGACATCACAATGCCCATTTTGAAATCACAATGCCCAAATGACATCACAGTGAAGACGGTTTAATCACAATGCCACACTGTGACATCACAGTTCGATTCTGTGTCATCACAATTACCCTCTGTGACATCACAATACCCCTCTGTGCCATCACAATAGAGACCTGTGACATCCCAATGCCCATTTTGATATCACAATACGCTTCTGTGTCATTACAATTTCCCTCTGTGACATCACAATACCCCACTCTTACATCACAATACCAAACATGACATCAAAATACTCCATTGTGCCATCACAGTGCACACTGTGACATCATAATTGTCCACTGTGATATCACATTGCCCAACTGTGACATCACAATGCCCCATTGTGAAATCACAATGTCCACTGTGACATCATAATGCCGCACTGTGACAAGGCAATGCACCACTCTGACATCACAACATTCCACACTATGACATCAAAAAAAACCACACTGTGACATCACAATGCACCACAGTGACATCACAATGCCCATTTTGACATCACAATGCCTAAATGACATCACAATGAAGATGGTGACATCACAATGCCCCATTGTGACATCACAATATGCTTCTTTGTCATTGCAATTTCCCTCTGTGACATGACAATTCTCAACTCTTATATCACAATACCAAACAAGACATCACAATACTCCAATGTGACATCACAATGCACACTCTGACATCATAATGCTCCAAGTGACATCACTATGCACCACAGTGACATCACAATGCCCATTTTGACATCACAATGCCCATATGATGTCACAATGAAGATCGTGACATCACAATGCCCCACTGTGACATCACTATATGATTCTGTGTCATCAGAATAATCCACTGTGACATCACAATATCCCACTCTTAAATCATAATGCCCAACATGACATCACAATACTCCAATGTGGCATCACAATGCACACTGTGACGTCATAATGCTCCAATGTGGCATCACATTGCCCCACTGTGACATCACAATGCCCCATTGTGAAATCACAATTTCCACTGTGACATCATAATGCCTCGTTGTGACAAAACAATGCACCACTCTGACATCACAAATTTCTTCACTGTTACAGCTCCGTACCCACTGTGACATCATAATGGAGATCAGTGACATCAGAATGCCCACTTTGACATCACAATGCCCACTTAACATGACAATTTAGATGGTGACATCACAATGCCCCATTGTGACATCACAATATGCTTCTGTGTAATCACAATTTCCCTCTGTGACATCACAATACCCCACTCTCACATTACAATACCCAACAAGACATCACAATACTCCAATGTGACATCACAATGCACACTGTTACATCATAATGCTACACTGTGACATCACAGTGCCCCAGTGTGACATCACAATGCCCCATTGTGAAATCACAATTTCCACTGTGACATCTTAATGCCTCACTGTGGCAACACAATGCACCACTCTGACATCCCATAAATCCCCACTGTGACATCACAAAACCACACTGTGTCATCACAATAGACCACAGTGACATCACAATGCCCATTTTGACATCGCAAATACCACATGACATCACAATGAAGATGGTGACATCACAAAGCCCCACTGTGACATCACAATACGCTTCTGTTTCATCAAAATTTCCCACTGTGACATCACAATACCCCATTCTTACATCACAATGCCCAACATGACATCCCAGTACTCCAATGTGGCATCACAATGCACACTGTGACAGCATAATGCCTCACCGTGACATCACAGTGCCCCACTGTGACATCACAATCCCCATTGTGAGATCACAATGTCCACTGTGACATCATAATGCCTCATTGTGACAACACAATTCACCACTGTGATATCACAAAATTCCCCACAGTGACATCACAATTCCCCTCTGGGACATCACAATGGAGACCAGTGACATCACAATGCTCACTTTGACATCAAAATGCCCACTTAACATGACAATTAATATGGTGACATCACAATGAAGCCTGACTCAATGATTGCTGAGGTAGGTATTTTTATTGAGAGGACAATAACAAATGTTATTTTCTCATCATCATCACACCTGTGCACTTTGTATCACCAAATTTGATATCAATGTGGAATATTTCAGCCCTGTGTAATCTCAACACCTGGGAGAGTTTATATTTGAGAATATATCTAATTCAAAGTGTAAATTTTCTCCCAAACTAAGTCTACTTTCCATAGTACCTCATGCACAATGGCATTCAATGGTTCTTTTAGGACCATACTGTTGGCACTCTGGAGAGTTTTCAAAAATTGAGGATGACAATAACCATAACATCATGAATAGTAACAGAGTGTTTGTTGGCTATAGGCTGAGAAGTATTTGATCTATGGAGATTCCCTGAATTCATCTGTATTGAATTCCTCAAATTATAATTGACAAAGTATCTTTCTTTACAGAAAAGAAAGGGACACTGCCTTTTTATATAACCAGGGATTTTGTATTTAGGTCAAAACATAGAAGTCTTTTTTTTTTTCAATTAATCATCTGAGCAGGAAAGATCTGGCAGTTTGTTCTGTTGAAAAGCAAAGAAGTTCACTTTCATGCCCCTCCATGAAAAGACACAGAGACTATTCAGTGTTCCCTGTGGCTAGCTCCTCTTCACATATCTTGTATGTTGAGGATGTTGTTACTGCCCTTCAAACATACATTTCCATCTGATTGAATTCTGGTTAGCATGACTAACCAGACTGTATTGAAATGTATTATGTAGATCATAGTAATTACTATATCTGCTTAATATATGATCGCAACTTAAAATAGACATAGAAGAGAAATAGATTTGCTAAAGTAATGATATTTTTGAGCTTCATTTCAATAAAGTATGATATCTTGTGATATAAATTTAACATTTTCTTATTTTTTCATGATATGATTTACTTTAGTAGTAAAGGCTGTATTTGGAGAAGAATGACTAACTTTTATTTCTGATTCCTCAGAGTCTGTAACTTGTTTGCTACTGACCAAGCATAAAAAATGAAAATGTATATTATACATTGACCAAAGTCTTCCTTAGCTCATACCAATTTCCCTTGATCTGTAGCACACCTGATGATTTCCACTGTGTACTTCATCACCTTTGAAAGGTCCCTTTGAGGTACAGCTTGTAAGAGAATGAAATCATGTAGAGATGACAGCACTCAAATTCCATATATGTTAATTAAAGTCTCCATTAAACACATATGTGAATCACAATTAAATCTTTACCTATTTCAAATACTTAGTCTTTTGTTATAGAGAGTGACAGCAGGAAATATCAGTTCAGGATTTCCATAATCAGAATGTATCTATGTCTATGGTTTTCCTATAGTATAAAAGTAAGGACCATGATACTGAGATTGATTCATGTAAATTATGAATCAATTTAAAATTCTCAAAATATTGCAGACTAAGTGTCCATCTACTGTGGGGTGGATAAAAAATGGGAGATGTTAACAGTGAAGTATTTTTAGCTAAAAAGAAGAAGAAATTATGGATGTGACTTATAGGAAAGTGAATGGAGCTACACAGAGATTGTTATGTTTAAATGGAAACTAGGAGATTGTTAAAGGAAATAAGGAAATAACCAAAGCATAAAAAAGATCCCAACAGTCAAGTAGACTTAAGACTCCCCAACCAGGACTCAGAGAACTTTGCTGAAGAGGGGACAGAAACATTGTAAGATCCATGATGGGGGAGAATATCCAGAGACATTGCATTATTAACAACACACAGAGGAAAAAAACTGACTACTGCCTGTACTATTAAAATCCCCTTTCCAATGGACTGGTCCAACAATCCCACTAAGAGTTCCTGCAAGCATGTTGGTGACAGGAAGGAGAGAAATGGGGGTACCATCCCAACACTTGTTCATACAATATATCTAATCATTAACAATAAATAACAAAAAAATCTTTTTAAAAAAAGAAAGATTGGATGGTAATGAGGGAGAATATGATTAATGTACATTCATATATATATGAAATGCCATAATGAAACTGTGTTTTACAATTCAAATACACTATTGTAAGACTAAAAACAGATCAATTAAGATTCATGTTTTCTCTCAGGTGATACATATGGCAGAGAACATGGGCATGAAAACAGAAGGAGTAAGGAGTACTATTTGAGTTCATGAAGGGATAGGTAGAAGTAGTGGGAATAAGATAGTGGTTAATATATAAACTGTACAATGATTTATATATATGAACATATATTGAGAAACTATTTTTATGCTAACAAAACACACTTAAAAGTGTTTCTCTATATTTCATTACTTTTA
>PVHP010029018.1:0-22810 GCA_004024765.1 Zapus hudsonius
GGAAAGACTGAGAGCCGTGGTGGGGGAGACTATCCAGAGGTATGGACAGGAGAACCTGGCTGATTACTAGTCTATCCATGGTCCCCTGTCACAAGGACTGATCCAGACGACCCATGGAGGAGGTTATCCAGTTGAGGGGGGAGGGGAGGGCAGTGGGGAAATGGGGATAACAACTCATTGTTTGCCCACTAAATGTTGTAACTCATTATGGACAATAAAAAAATTAAAATAAAAAAAGAAGAAAAAAAAAAGAATTGGTCTTCAAACCAGTTATTTGTTGGAAGATCTGGTGAGTGGTTTTATGAAGGTATGAACTAACATTAAGCAGATAAAAGGAGGGGTGTGAATTAGCTGGAAATTTATGTCATGACTGCAGGTCATATATAGGTGAAAACAGTAGTCACACAACTATAAAATAAGGATATGGGTTGGAGAATCCAGTTATATGACAGAACCATATACTACTGTGGGAGGGGGGTGAGTGCATGTTCCAAATGTGTATGGGTGCATTGAGTGTGCAGCTGCATATGCACATCAGCCACCTCAGGTGTCATCCTGAGGAACACTGTCCACTTCTTTTTGAGATAGGGTCACTCATTGGTCAGAAGCTCACCAATTAGGCTAGACAGGGTTAGCCAGCAAACTCCCAGAATCCTCCTACCTCTGCCTCCCAAGAGCTGGGATTACAGAAGCATGCCACCACACCTGGCACTGATGTGGGAACTGGGGATGGAACTCGGGTCCTCATGATTATAAAGCAACCACTTGATCCACTCAGCTATCTCTACAGCCCCACCATTCTATTTTTGAAAATAAAGTTTCAATGTTTGAAAATGTGTGTGCTAATTTAATAATCAAGCATGCTAACCTATACACTAAACTGTACAAACAACTTGGGCCAGACTTGCACAAAGCTTTCTTATTTCTACTTCTTCCACTGATGTCCCTACAAACATTGCCCATTTTAACTTCCTATTCTCTTCAAATCTTCAGTATAGCTACTTAAAACTTTCTCTTTGTCTTAGGATAAAAGTTATAATCATGTTTTTTTGTGAATTGAATTAGATCCAGAGTTTGGTTCAAAAAAATTGACTTTGCCCAAGTGATTTAAATAAGGACAATCCCAGCTCAAATTATGACTTCATTTGACCTGAAGCAAACTTAATGCTTTGTTTGAAAACTTGGCCTCAAATAAAAAGCAAAGAAAATTCCAACATCCCTCCTTGCCTTGCAAATTTGGTTAGCCTATAATTACATAATGGACTTTGCTGATCCAATGGTCCCTTATATGACATAGTTTGTTCAAACCCAAGTTTCTCTAACAGTAAGAGAGTGTATACTGTGAGATCATATTGCAAAAAGTCTTGATATGAATCCCAGTATTGCTGTTAATATGTATTCAAAGATTTCCTATAGCTTCCAGGACAACTATGTCAATTGCTCCTTCAGTAACACGGCAGAAATGTAACTGAGAGAAGACCTGGAATCAGATAGAAGTCCTTAGTTTACCCAAGCAGCAGAACATAAACAACCATATGTGTTATTAAGAAAACCAATCAGGGGAGGGAGATAGAAGAGGGAGTAGGGAAAGGGTTAACAAGAATGAAATACATTATAAAAATAGCTATAAACATACTTATTTGTTAGCTACATTAAAAATATAATTTTTAAAAAGAGAGAGTTTGGGCAGAAGTACCCTGTGGGGGTGGATAATGTTCCTAACAGGAGCCATAGGTTGTTACAGAAAATCCAAGTGGCAAGTGAGCTGTTGGTCAAGGGAGGACGCTGATGCCCACAAAATAATATAGGCTATTGCCAATGCTCTGGGTTTCACACCAGAACTAGAATATAAGAACCTCTTGCTGAAGATACTACAAGCTTCAGCTGCAGGATGCTGAGAAATCAAAACAGAAGCCTCATGTCTGCTGGCAAACTGTCATAGTGCTGAAAAAAAAATCAATGCAGCCTGTGGTGGTGGGCGGGGGGACAACAGTCTTAACCAGCAATGGACCCTGTGAGCTATAGAACTGACCACCAGGCAAGATGAGATGTGCATATTGGTGCAATAATGGCATATCTGTTAGAGGCGCAACCTATCATCGCTCTCTGATTGGATCTGAGGTCTGCTTCACAGGAGGGAATTCATGCCTGGTACTGAAAACCTAGTCAAGTCAATGGTTGGAAAGGTCATAGGCCCAAAGAGAGAAGATACAACAGTTGTTGGGCTAAATGGACGTGCTGTGCCCATATAATTGCCCCCAATAAATTCATGTTTATGCCCATAGGTTAGTGCTGTTCTCACGTTTAGTCAGAGAGCTTCTCGTTGCAGACACTGGGCTACTGGGGAGACATAAAACTAGTCAAAGTGTTGAAAATAAGTGACTGCTGAGTACTCAGTGCTAAAGAGACATCCATATTGTCCCCTCCAAGGATCAGGGAACATTGTGAAAGAGGGGAGGAAAGAACGTAAGAACCAAAGGATGGGCAGGACTGCTGGGAACACCGTCTTATGGACATGCAGTGGCCGTTGCCTTCATGACCTCACAGGGGCTGTCATCACTTGCACAAAATTCTATCACATTCCATCATGTATGACTGCAGAGATGGGCAAAAACAGACATCAAAACAGAAGATGGGCTAGTTGGAAATAAGAGGAGGTTCATGGGAAGGGGGGACAAAAGAACATAGTAGGAGGGGATTATGATCAAGATACATCCATACACATATGAAAATTGTGACAAAAATGCTATAAAACAAAACAACAGTGCATTTCCACTGTTGAGCAAGGACCAACACCTGCCCTTTAAGCAAAGCCCAGTGATGTGAAGGGTGACAGAGCCACAGCAGCATTAGGCTCAATACACTGAAGCTGCTTATGGATAAGGCCACCCTGCTTTGCCACAAACTACACCAAAGGCGTTAGAGATAAAATGGTAAAAGGAGGAGGGAGATGGTACTGAAGACCTACACTAGTAATAATATGAGTAAAATCTCATGTGAATCGAAAAATACACATGTTGCCCAGGACTCCCTAGAGCTACTATTGTCTCCAGCTTATCTAAGGACCTTGGTCAATCACAGAACCTTACCTATACCTTACAGGATGACCTCAGGGGAGTTGTTGGAAAACTAGAATCCAGGACCAGACCAAGCACAGACCAGCATCCAGACACAGAGGCTGAGCTAAGCGCCTTCAACATGTGCATATTTTGTCCAAATGACCTTGTGGTGATGACCCACAGATAGTGAGCCATCACTCAGATCTTTACAACACCGTAAATACAAGGGAGGAAATAACTAAAAAACAGCCAAGAATTGGCTCATGAAAAGATTGTCTAGAGCCACGCAAGGAAGAACTTGTTCCACTGCCATTAATCAAGTTCCAAATCACGCTGTGCACACCGATCCGGATACCTGAGATGAGAGGAGAGCCAGTTCCTTCAGAAGGAGAGAAGACAAGCCTTCCCTTTCTGTGAGTAACCGAAGACACCCAGGGCCAGCTGGGGTCTCGGCGAGGTAGAGAGCGCAGGAAGAGGAAGTTTCTGAGCCATCTGTTTGCCACACAAGAAGCAGACGAAAGAAGGAGGAAGTTGAATATGTGCACGCAAAGTGAGTCTGACATGACAGGAAGGCCATTCTGGCAACTAAAAATACTGCGTAGACAGGCGGTGGAGAGAGCGGCCCAAGCCTGTTTTGAAGATGAAGGATTGCTTATCATGTGTTTTGGAAATTTTCAACTAAAAGTGCATGATCTATTTAGCATTCTAAATATCTGCCATGCAATAAGCATTCTTCCTTCTACGTGAAGAGCTTCCGTGCCAACCAGGCAAATGGAGCAATGTTAGGAAAACAAGCTCAAGAAGTACAGAAGTTCAGTTGCAACCTTTAATCCCAACTCCAGCTAAAATCAAAGACACTAGGAAGTGATAACGTCAGCCCAAGGAGCCTAATGTGACACTGAACAGTGATTACTAGAGAGAAGCAGATGTCTGAAGAAACTCTGGATGGCAGGCAGTTGTGTTCCCACCCCAGGACTGTCTTGCCCATTCTGGGGCATCTGAACTGCTAAATGGAGACTGTAGCTGACCAGGCCATTCAAAGCATGGCTGTTTCTCAGACCTGAAGACTGGGAAGCTTCCTGCCAGGGTCTTAAGACACTTGAATAATTGCTGTTCGTGCTTACTGTATGGTCAGACCACAACACTACATTTCTATGCTAGAGGGACAAGGCAGTGTGGTGGTTATGGATCTCAGCTAACCTATTCAAATGCCTTTTCCAGGGGATTAATCTATTTTTTTATATTTATAAAGGAGTCTTAATGTTTTGCCTCATAGGCTTTCAACCTTGTGGTTGGGAGTGGGGCTGGTTTTGTAGGCCTTAGGGCCTGCTCTATGTATTTGTCAACACATGGTACAACTAGTTGGTTAACTAGTTTATATTTGGACTGATTTTCTTCCCTTCCTGTTATAGCTGGAGTTTTGGGAACAATCTGTCCTTACAAAGCCGCAATAAGAAATAACCAAAGAATGAAGTTGGTCAAATATTTTCATTTGTTTCTGTTGATTTTTTTTTGGTAAAACTTTCCTGGACACTTTCAGATTAAAAAATAAAGTTGATGCTAAAAAAAAAAAAACTCTGAACTCACATGAAGAAAAGAACTAAAAAATTTAGATTTCAATCAAAGAAGGAACAAAACAAGAAGGAAGCCGGATCTTAAGGAGAAATGAAGGCAATCAAAAGGAAAGCAGAGAAAAACAATGACCATACTTCTTATCAAAATGTTGGTGTCTACTTTCAATTTTAAACACCTCATAAATTCTGAGGTGTCTTTATGTAACAGACTTGCATGTGCCCACCAACTAAATCAAACCTGTTAACAGTTTCCCATTCTGTCTGCTTCAGAACTCTGTTTTGGAAAAATGCCTTTAGGGGTAAAGTATCATGGTTCAGCAATATAAACCTTCCAGAAAAAAAAAACTTGAAGAAAAGAGAAATTGTTTACAGTTCTCTGCCAGCATAAATGGTACTGCAGTCTATATCTGAACACACATCTCTCTGAGCTTATTTGTGACGATTTCTCTAGAGCAGATACCAAGAAAATAAAATGCCGAAACCAAAGGTATCTACACACATTCAATTTTATCAGGTATTACCAAATACATTTCAAAAGTGATTTTACCAGCACCATACATCAAATGGACTGAGTAAAGAGATTGTTCCATTTAACAGCTGTGGAGCATGCAGGCTTGTCAGAGAAGTCCATTGGACCTTCTCTAAAATAGACCACATTTTAGGACACAAAGCAAGTCTTCTTAATAAGCACAAAAGAAAGTAAAATAATTTCTTATATCTTGCCACCTCACAGTACAATGAAATCAAAAGGAAGAGAAATGATGAAAATTATACAAACATATGGAGGTTGAGTAATATATACCCTGTTGAATAATCAGTGGGTCATTGAAGAAATTAGGGAGA
The DNA here is from genome assembly GCA_004024765.1 of Zapus hudsonius. Classification (NCBI taxonomy): domain Eukaryota; kingdom Metazoa; phylum Chordata; class Mammalia; order Rodentia; family Dipodidae; genus Zapus; species Zapus hudsonius. The sequence continues at coordinate 5,477 of PVHP010029018.1, forward strand.
AATTTATATATTTCTAGAATCAAATGAAAATAAAACCACAATTTATCAGAATCTTTGGGATATATAGCTAAGGCAGTTGTATTTATACTAAAAAGTCAGAGCTCTCAAACAAATGATTTATTGATTTATCTCAAGGTCTTAGAAAAATAAGAATAAGTCAAACCTGAATTCAGAAGATGGAAGAAAAAAATGTGAATCCAGGCAGAAATTAATGAAATGGAATGAAAAGAACCAACACGAGGACTTAATGAAGAATTGGTTCCTTGAAAAGATTAAACAGGATCAAAAGTCTTCACTAAACACTAACCAAAAGAGAAAGAGCCAAATTAATAAGATGAAAAATGATAGTTTACAACCCAGTACCATGTAGAATGAATACAACCAATTAAAAATCTTTTTGTTTTTCAAAAGGAAGGGCATTACAACAGATATCAATGAAAATTCTGGGCAAGAGTAAAAAAAAAATACTTGAAAACCTGTATTCCAAACATCTGAAAAAATCTAGAAGAAATGCATATATTCTTAGACACATGTGACCTACCAAAATTAAATCAGGATATAAACCACTTAAACAGAGCTACAGCATCCAAAGAGATTGAAGTGGTAGTAAAGATTCTGTCAACAAAACAAAGCCCAGGGCCAGTCACTGCTAAATTCTACCAAACTTCTATAATAGAACTTATACCAAATGTACATGAACAGATATTTCACCAAAAAAGGCATATAGAGAGCAAATAAGCAAATAAAATAGTGTTCAACATCATTGGTTTTTAGAGAAAGATGTATTAAGAGCACATTACATGTTCAGTAAAATGACCTAAAATAAAAAGACAGGTGCTGGTAGAGACAGGAAGTGTATCATCCTCTCCTGCTGGTAGCCATGGAAAATGACACAACCACTCAGGGAAACAGCTTGGTAATTTCTTAAAAAGTTAAACATATACCTGCCATATGACACAGGTATTCTACTTTATGAGAAATGAAAGCATATGTCCCTAGACAGACCTGCATATGCTTAGTCAGCAGCTTTATTTGTAATAGATAAGAAAACCTTGGAGTAATTCACATTTCCATTAAGAGCAAGTAGCTCCCTGCAATGGGCTATCACTGGGAAATTGAAAGGTATAAGTCACAAGAGAGATGACTCAAAACCACTGAACTGAACACAGGAAATCATGACAGGAGAGAGGGACCAATATGATTCCACATAAAAGTCCAGGAAATACAACCTCGTGTTCCAATACACAAAACAGATCAGGGCTGTCTGTGCAGGCTGAGATGGCAAAGAAGCATCAGAAGAGGAAGGCTTTGTGAGTGACAGGTGCACCATTATCTGGCTTTCACAATTATTTCATGGGTGTATGTCAGAACTTCACAAACTATCCACTTAAAATACATGTACATCAACTATATTTCAGTAAAGCTATTTAAACTATATAAGCAGATAAATTAAGCTTATTCTACCTTATGTAATATAAGGAGGTATATTTAAAAGTTAAAGAATACACCTAGACAACAAAATAAATTTAATTCATAGGAGAAAAACTGGCAAAATCTAATCAACTAATAAAGGGTTCTTTTAGAGGTAACTCATACTCTCTCTGCTGAGGCATAGATATAAAAGTACGAGAATGGACTGTTAAAATCTACATGCCTTAAAAACAGTCACAGCAAGAATTTTCTTTAAAATCCTTTAGAAGGTGTTTGTTTCCTAAGTGAACTCTTTAATAAATATATATTGAGTGAGGCTATAGAAGATAAACATAAAAAATGAAGTTCAAGTGGGAAGAGAATGGGGTATGGCTGTGGGTACACAGTGACATGTCAGCACTGAATTACCATAGGACCCTTGGGATTTCACCACAGTGCCCAGAAATTCCCCAGCAGTAGAAGCCCTTCCAACTCAGCCTCTGCCTGGGAAAGCCGTGAGAGTTACCACCTAGTCATGAGGCCCTGGAATCATCTGTCCAGGAACACATCTTGAGAGACACAGAAACAGTGCGTAAAAGGGTTCTAGCCATTGAGTCCTACAGAGCAAAACCCTGGCCATCACACTTGTGTCAACTGGCAGTATAATAATAACTCAAGTTGGGCCACCCACTGCCAAAACCATCCACAGCACAAGTCTTCAGAGCCACAACCTTCTTGGCAGCCTAAAAGGTAGTCAAGTTCTTGACTGCTCCCTGAAGCACCCCGAACATATTTAATAAACAGGGAACCTGTTTGTTCAGCAGTTTCTCACAGAGAAACCATAATTCTTATACACATAATAATAACGTCTTATGTTAAGGGTACTGAGGAAACTCATAAATGAGAGACAAAATACCCAAGAAAATAATCAGTCATCTATTCATGACAGGGTGCTAGTTTTCATACATGAGAGGCAAGCAATGGTGAAAACTGGATTGTCAGGTAAGTGACCACAGATATGCAGATAAATATATATAAATATATATGAAGATAAATAATTTTTTAAAAAATACCAACAATAAAATCAGAAATGCAGTTATCTTGACTGAAGTAACCAGATAGGGGCAGAACATGGACATGTTGACGTGATAATCTCTCAGTAAGCAATTTTTATGGGACTTCCTTCCCTCTGATAGCATTTCAATACTTGCAGTTTAGAATTGGTGAAACAGCATTCATTTTATAAATAATGAAAGACTTTGCTATTAGAAAACAGCACAGTTCTGTTTTCATGAACTGGTTTTAAGTCATTGCATACAGATGTAAAGTGCTGAGCACCATTTCCTGTCCAAAGCCTTCATTATCTTTGAGGTGGGGGGTGGAGATATTTTTCTTTTTCTTTTTTGTTTTGTTTTGTTTTTCCAGGTAGGATCTCACTTAGCCCAGGCTGACCTGGAATCCACTATGTAGTTTCAGGCTGGCCTTGAACTCATGATGATCCTCCTACCTCTACCTTCTGAGTGCTGGGATTGAAGGTGTGCACCACCACATCTGGCCTTTTTCTAACTTTTTCGTTGACATCTTTGATACAGATATGCAATGTATTTTGATCATAACTCCATCATGTTATGATCCTCTCCCCAGGCCCCCTCTCTTCTTTGATGGTTTTGTTTTCTTCTGCCCTCCAGCTTCCATGACAGACTGCTGAGGGGTTGAACCCTGCACAAGCAAGGACGGCCGCCGGAGGTCACGAGTGCAGTGGCTGTGTCATGTCTGGGATATGGATTCCCAAAGCACTCCTCCTCCGCTCCCATATTCCTCCTGCCTTTCTTCCACGATCTTCCCTAAGTCTTCAAAGCCTTCATTATCGTATAGATTTTAATACGGAATATGTGAATGCCAATAACAAAATATTCTCTCTGTGAGGAAACCAAACTGTGTTCAATGAGCCATAAAGATGCAAAGGCTGTCCTACACCATGTCTCAGCTGATTCTTAAGAGAGTCCAGGGAGACTCATCAGGAAGGTATGACTCTCGCCACTTACCAGGACTCCACTGTGCCGGGCCTCATCCATGCTACAGGCTTCGGGGACAATGCCGTCACAACTCCTACCTGCCTGCCCTGTGGCCACAGAGCAGGTGGAGTGGAATTAGTCTTCTATGCATCAATGTAAAGCCACCTCTGACGTACAGACCCTGATCGCTGAGTCTTGGAGGAACAAAGGTGTAAAGATTTATCTTGGACTTTTAACTGCATCCTATTTCCCCCAAGTAAATAAAAACACTTTATGAGAGTAGTGTGCAGGTTTCAGTGGTGAGACTTAACCTGGTTGTCATGAAGGTCTGGACACAGTGGCTGCCATGTTTTCTTAAAGCTCTCACCCACCTCTAACTCCACTGAAGAGACATCCCAGGTTGGGGGGGAGGGGGGAGCTTGCTTCAAAGCTCAGCTCTCAGGCTTCCTCTCAGTTCTGCTGTTTTCAACAGCAGCCATATTTGTATTCTACTTTACAAAGTGGGTCAGAAAAGCATGTCCGTTGACAAGGTGGAAACAAGCCATGAGGCTCAGTTGGGGTTCCTTACCAATGACGCTCACCTGTGCTCCCTTCTAGAGGGCTGCTTGCTGGAGAGGTCTGGTTTTTGGGGTGCCTCATCTACAATCTGACATAGAAAGCAACATTGACAAGACCTAGAGAGCGCCTCAAAACTCCAGTTCCTGGGAGCTCAGTGATATTGTTTCAAAATGTGAAGCATGTATTATGTTTGTTTCTGTCTGGCCCCATTTTATGCACGGAATGCTTATAGCCTCCCATTAAAATGACACTAGTGTGAAACACTTCCAGCCACAGGACTCTGGATGTTGGACAGTCACTGAAGTTGGAAAGGCGTGGATGATGCTTATTAACAGGCCAGAGCAGACCAGAGCTGGGGCAGAGGTGTAGCTGATGGAGATCACCAGTGTGTCTTCACAAGAGAGGGCTAAGAGACTGGAGTGGGAGAGAGGTTCCCTTCAAGAGCTTCATAAAAAGAAGAAAAGCAGAGTCACAGGGTGATCCCAGGAACGCCCCAGGATAGATGGATGCAGAGGTGGACTGGGAGACCCACACACCAGCCACGTAGGGAACAAGGACCTGAGTTCATGGGAAACTCGGCTCAGAGGGTGAGAAGCTACTGTATTTATTTCCAAGCAGGCTGTGTGGGTCACTGGAAGCCTGGCCTCAGACACTGCTGGCTGCATCTGGGTAGCAGGACCCCTTGGTGACTGCTGTTCTTGACCCTCCAGCAGCACACAAGGTCATGGGGAAGAGCAGCTGAAGAGCTGGGGACACAGCTGTTGGGGCCTGGATTTCCCAGGCAGAACTGAAGGCCCAATGCTGGAAACCCTTCCCCTCGGAGGCACCTACCCTTCTGTTCTGTGGGGGCAATACACTATGGGGTGATCAGGTCATACACTTCCCCACAGCAGAAACTATGGTAGGTAGGGGAGGAAGAAGGAAGGTCTTTGCCACACACTGAGAATGAGGAGTCTGAAGAGTAAGGGAGCTCTGCTCCCAGCTGGGGACCCCAGTCCATTCCCACTACAGGGTCCTGAACCCCCCCACACACACACACCCTCACACACAGGGCCTTGGCTTTTGTACCACTCTGCTTTCCTTCAACCAGGCCTGCTCTTTGTGTATGTGTGCGGCCCAGTTTGTGTGCATGCGTATGCAGATGCACACATCTCGTGTCCATGCATGCAGAGGCCAGAGAGGGATGTGGGGTTTCTTCCTCTATCACTCTTCTACTCTGCTGCCTCTCAGTGAACCTGGAGCAGTGAGCCCAGCGATCAATTGATCGATGATCGATCAGCTTGTCTATCTCTGTACCCCTCGGTGCTGGGGTTGAGGCATGCACAGCCACTCCCAGCCTCTACTTGGATGCTGGGGATGGAAACCAGGTCCTGATGCTTGCACAGCAAGCTCTTACCCACTGAGCCATCTCCCCAGCCTCAGGCCTGCTCTTAACCAGAACTTCCTTCCTCATTTTCTCCACCCCTAAGATGTCTTACTGACTTTGGAGGCACCGCCCTCAACCCCCTCCAGTTGCCTGGACATCCTGCCTCGGGTTTGAGACACCTTGGCACATGGCTCTGGAGGTCAAGCCCTGGCACTGAAGCCAAATGATGTGGACAGGTTACCAGATCCTCTCTAAGTCACCACCTCTCTAGAAAGGGAGAATAATATCCCCTCCCTCCCGGGGATCTGTGAGATGAAAGGGTGCTTGCACAGCCTTTGGCACAGTTCCCACTGTGTGCTCAGCACCCATCACACAGCTAACCCGTGTTTTGACTCTTTCCCTAATATGCCCTCTGGCTTGCTGATGGAAAGAGGAAGTGGAGAGATGATGGGGTGGGGATGGGGTGGAGAAGGATAAGGAGGCATCCACCCAGCCTGGCCCAAATTCCAGAGTAATGAAGATGGAGGCATGACCAGGAGCCAGGCAGACATCCTGTCATAGACTCCAGGACTGCGGATGTTTGGAAACTGTACCAAACACTGTGGGAGGTGCCACCTGACAGAACACTGTCACTGCCCCTCGTAATTACTGGGATGACAAAGGGAGTGAGCACCAACCACAGTGCGGAGGTCACACGAGGCAACTCTGGGTTTCTGCCAGGGAGCACCTGGGAGCTAGGAGTAGAGATTGGTAACCAGGATGCTTGTGCAAGAGGCACTCCAAATACTGGTGATACCCAGAAAAAGCTATGTCTAGAAGACAATGAAAAATACTGGCCAAGTGTTGGACTTTCCCAGGGAACAAACCCTGTAAAAGACAGTTTGTAGAAGCATTACTGAGATCTACATCACTGGCAGGTGAAGTTTCAGAAACTGCTCAACCTAAAACCTAGGCAACAAAAGAAACTCATTTATATGTGGCAGCTTTTGAACTTAGACTTCTGTTAGATACTAGCTTATAAAATGAATAGAAGGATTTTCTAATATTTGTGAGACAAAGAAAATGATGCTTGTCTTAAAGAACATATGTTAGTACAGGAAAGCATGTATTTATTTATAAATTCAAAAATGCCAATATAATATATATCAAGGGTCAAATATTGAACCCCAAAGCTACCCACAGGTCTTCAGTTTGGCTAGCACACAGGTTCTTGAACTCTAAGTTGGAATGTCTTTTTCTTTTTTGGCAGAGATAAGGTGATGAGACAGGGGAGCTTAGGCTGGCTTCAAACTTGCTATCTAGTCCAGGCTGTCCTTGAAATCCTGATCCTCTTACTTCCACCTCCCAAGTGCTGGGATTGCAGGCATATGCCACATGGCCTATCTTGAAACATCTTTATGGGGCTTGAATGCACCATTTGCACACAGCTCTTTACATACTAGTCCTGGCTCCTGGACTCCACAGCTTCTGACACCAGGCACTCTGATGGTTCCACAGGTAAAAGATGAGTGATGGGCTGGGAGACTGCTCAGTAGGTAAAATACATACTGTGTAAAGTGAGCTGAGTTCAGGTCCCCAGAGCCCATGTACATTACATGCCAGGCAAGGTGGTGTGTGCTGTAATCCCAGCCCTGGGAAGAGAACCCCTCAGGTTCAATGGTAGCTAGTCTAGCCAAGTCAGTGAGCTTCACATTCAGCAAGAGACCCTGCATCAAAGAATAAGATAGAGGGAAATCAATTAAGACACCCAACACTGAACTCTGGCCTTCACACAACACACACACACACACACACACACACACACACACACACACACACACACACGAACAAGGATCCTGACCTACAGGGCTAATGATGCCATGTTAGTCTGCACCAAAATACTGAAGGCCAAGTATTCTATGAAGAAGGTGTTCATTTGGCTCTGATTCTAGAGGCTGGAAAAACCAAACAGTGTAATGTCCCACGTGACTGTCCACAACACAGTGAAGTAGAAAAGGGCCTGGCCTGTACAGAAGCAGCCACACAGGCAGATGGCCTTCCTTCATAAAAATCCTGTCATATAAGACAGCACTACTCCATTCCTGAGGGAGAAGCCCCCATGGCCTAAGTCCCTCTCCCAGGTTCATCCACCTCAAGCTTCCAGCACATGAACCTACAAAATGATAAAGGAACTGAATGAAAGTGAGGAGTGTTGAAAAGAAGATGTGAATACTAAGAAAATGTCTCCAGAATTGAGGTTCTAGAAAGAACCATCCCTCAGACAGAGAAGAGTCACTAACACTGGCTGTGCTCTTGACAAGAGCCAGAGTCTACTCAGAGCATTTCTCATGATCATGCTCTGAGTGGGTATGAACTCTGGGGGAGCAGGAGAGCAAAGAGGGGGGCTTCCTAGTTTGCGGTCACACTATACAGCTGGTGCCCAGCAGTGCCAGTGCTGGACCCAGGCAATCTGACCACACAAACAATGCAGTACTTACTAGTCCATATGAGCTGCTTGCAAATGTCCTTTAGGAAGCAGAATTTTCTTTCAAATTCCAAGTTTATCAAGCCAATTCTTGGGTAATAATTTTTACTGAGGGAATTTTTATCCAAGAATGAAAGCATAACATATTAAACAACACACCAAGTTTTCAAACTAGTGAAAATTAATAAATTTAGTATTTTGACTTATAAATTGGCTCCTTGTAAGCTGAAGTAATATGAATCAAGTCTACAAATTGTGCTAAGAAAAAAATTTCTCTTGGCAATATATGCATATTAAAGTTTGAAAGGCATTAGCTACAGGAATAAATATGATACTATGACATATGTCTTTAAGCAGTGCCCTCCCCAAAAACACTTTCTGAGTATATGCAAATTAATTTAGCCATTCATACATTTCATATATATATAATATACTATTGTGATATACTGATATATCACATTTCATATTCGATAATAATGCATATAAATATACATTTTTAAATATTTTAAGAGGGCTGGAGAGATGGATGTATGGTTAAGTGTACTTCCTACACAAGCATAAGGGCCTGAGAAATTGAGAAACCCATCCCACACTGTGCCCTGTCTGAACTCACCCAGACACTGCCCAAGTTCAAATCTCCAGATCCCACGTGAAGCAGCTGCACATGGCTAGGCATGCTTACAGAGCCCCACCCCTCAGGGGAACAGAGACCTGAGACTCCCTGGGTTCCAGAATTAGTAAAAGGACACTGAGGCTCAAAACAAGACCAGGCGGAATAGCACCAGCGTGTTCCGTTCTGTCAGACCCCCAACACAGGTGAGCATATAGGGCACTGCAAGGCCACGTACACATGCAGCACCACACACACAAGTCAAACACATATAGTTTTTGAGAGACTGAGGTAGACATTTCATTGTCCCAGTGGGTCATCTTGCATACGTCCTTGGATGTCTATATCCTCCCTTTTCTGGATGTGTGAGGGCACATGTGTGTGTCCATGTGGAGGACACAGGTCAACACTGGGATCTTCCTCAGTTGCTCTCCACTCTATTCTTTGAGAATTCTAACCTAATTTGGTTAATCTAGCTAGCTAACAAGTCTCAGGAATCCACCTGTCTCTGCCTCCCAAGTACTTGGATTACAGGTGCATATACCACACCAAACATTTATGTGGGTGTTGAGGAATCGAACTCAGGTCCTCATACTTACTCTGAAGCTGAGCCATCTCCTTCTTTTTACCCCTTTACATCAAGGATCTTATCTCAGGGCTGACCCACTTAACTCAGATCAGTATCTTCCACTAGGCAAAGCTGACATAAAGACTAATTATGCCTGTAAGGAAACACTGTGTTGTTTGTGCAGTGAAGCCTACCAAATGCATTAGAGCAGGTGTCTTGGAAATTTATGACCAGGTCAAGCCTGTTATTATATGTTCCAGTTTATGAGCATCTTTATCTGATAAGCATGAACTGTGTTTGGCTGTTTCACCTGTCAGGGTGAGGCAAGTAAAGGAGAGTGGAAAAGCACTTATTAAGCACATGACTGGCTCCTGGTCAACGTCTGATATATTGCAACCCATTCAGCGCATCCCCTTCACTGGGCTTTCTTCCCAAGGAGTTATGTCTTCCCAGAGGCATCATGCTAAGGTCAGCCATCTCTTCTCACCCAGCACTTGATTAAGCAGAACTTGAATCTGGCTACCTGTCTGACATAAGTCAGATTTAAGATCTTTGCAAAGATGCTCATCTATGAATCCCTGAGCTGCCACGTCAGAAATTCAACTCCACTGTGAGTTGCCCCGCAGGAAAGGACACACCAGACACATGGAGAAACCACGTGTAAGCACTCAGGCCAACAGATACGTGAGTACAGACACCTCCAGATGATTCTAACTCCCATATGCCAAGACACAGCTGACATGTCTTTCCAGCTGAGCCCAGATTCCCTGAAATGGAGAAATTCATCCCTCTGTGACCTGACTGAACTCCTCACCCAGACGAAGGAGGAGCATAATGGAATAGCTGTTTTATGCACTCAATTTTGAGGTGGTTTGTTACACAGCAATAATCATGGTGTCTGACATCCTGAAGAGCATTCTGAGTTATTACAGAAAGATAACGTTCTGTTTAGTGTTCAGAGGCTTTATTTATTTTCTAACTCAAGGCAACTACATTTATGAAATCCATCGCCATTTCTAGCAAATAGCCAATTACTGTATTTGCAAAATAATGGTAGCAATGGTCACTTCACCGCTGCCCAAAAAGCAAGCCTTTGGTTCTGTGTCCTCTCATAAATAGGCTGGCTCTTGGTGTCATTGGATTATTCCTCCTGCAGCTCTCTCCTCTGCTCTCTCTGCTCAGGCCCCGAGCCATCCTGAGCAGCTCATCTCCCTGATAGACTGGGAAGCAGTTTGTGCATCATCACCCACTTGCCCCAGCAGACAGGAGAGACCCTTGTGGGTGCACCCCAGAGCTCTCCAGGGCATGCCAACCCAACCACCACTACCACTCAGCCCTGTACTTGTGTTTTCTTTATTTTTAATTATTATTCTGGTATATATTTGACAATTCATATATGTTCATAATGTATTTAGACCACATTTATCCCTCATCATCCTTTTATCCCCTTCCTGCTCACTAATCCCCTATCTACTTTCATGTCTGGGTTTTTTGTTTTTTGTGATTCACTGACTTGAATTAGAGTTATCTGCCTGAGGACGGGTGGGGATTTATTTGCTGGAGCATGCACAACTAGTGGCTACACCACTGAAGAACATGCCTCCCCCTCTCCCAGCAACCGTTCCCCATTAACTGCCAATAGCTCCTTTGGGAGGAATGGACATGTGTGAGCCCCTCCCCCACCCACGATGGAATGCTGACTGGCCCCATCTTGTGCAGGAAAGCTCTGCTGCTGTACCCAGAAGACAGCCTTCCACAGCACTCCTCCCCATCCTCCTGCTCTTATCATTCCTTCCGTCACCTCTTCAACAGTGTTCTCTGAGCTTTGGAGGGGGTGATATGGATGGGCTGTGTAGGGCTAAGCACACACAGTCACTTATTCTCAGCATTTTCACAAGCTATGCATCTCTGTATTAACATCTACCTACTGCAAAAAGAAACTTCTATGATGGAGGCTGCGAGCGGCACTCATCTATAAATATTTTGAAGGCGGTTTGACAACCTGTCCATTTAGTGCATTAACAGTAGTAGGTTTCCTCTAGGGAGGTTTGTGCTTTCTGCCCTGATCCAGTGATGACGTCCCCACTGGCCTCACAACTGCTACTCCTCCACTCACAATATTTTCTTTGAAAGTGACTTTCAAAATATCTACCAGAACCTTTTGCACTCAGATGAAACCCAGCTCCTCACTCAGCTCAAACCTTTCAAACTTCTTTTTCTTTCCCTTTTTCTCTCTCATCCTTCCCCAGCCACACTGGTCTTCTTTCAAACCCCAGAACTTCTAGCTTCCTACTTCCCACCTCCCACATGCTTTTCTTATGTCTTGTTCAGTTTGTATGTTTGCTGATGGGAAGGCTAGTCTAGACTCTTTGGGAGTCTCCAGCTCTGCTATAGGCATGTTAGTACTACAGACCTGTGCCACTTGGCATCCAGCTTGACATGTGTCCTGGGGATCAAACTCAGGTCTGCAGGGTGGCAGAGCAAGTGCCTCTAAACCACTGAGCCATCTCCCCAGCTCTTGTTCATATCTTCAGCTAGCCTGAGGTATTCCCCAAATGTTCTCAAGATCTCCAGTTTCTCATGGCCAGGCTCAGTGTAAACGTCACCACTGCCTCAAGAGGTTTTTTCTGAACCTCTAGTTCTATGTCATAGCACATTGTTAGCTCCTCCATAGCAGTCCTTTCAGTTTATAGGTACCAGATGGCACATTCTTTACCAATTCACTGCCTAGCTCTCCACTATGCTGCAGGCTCCTGAAGGCAGGACCTGGGCCTGTGTTCAGCATCAACACATCCATCCCCAGCACCTAGCATGGTGCCTGGAAATAGCATATTCAATCTGTATAAGCTGAATGAATATACTAAGTAACTCATACACTATATATCAATGAGCCTATGGTATACCCCAGCCACCCACAAGAATATCTGTTCTACTTCCTACTTGACCATGAGCCAGAGGTTCTGAAAGTGTGGCACCTAACCAACAATTCCTAGCAACTTCTGAGAAATGGACTCTCAAGCACCATGTTGGACCTAACAGGTCAGAAGATCTGAGGTGAGGATCAGAAGTCTGTACTCTTATAATCCTCTGGAATTATAATACACACTGAAGTTCAAAAACCACTAAGACTCATTTATAGCAGTGTGTCCATCGGTTTAAGGAATGGCCTTGGGTGTTGGGTAAAAATTTACAAAGAAATCAAGAAGATATTGGAAGTCATATGCCTTTGAGAAACACTGTGAAGTGTTAAATGGCAAGTGTTAAATCCACTATGAAGGATTAAATCCTATGGACAGGAATTTTAAGTCTTTCATATAGTATGTTTTGTAAATTGCCAAAATAATGAGCAAATTTGCAGTACAAGAGCTTTCCCAATTTCATTTGGCCACAGAATGCCTTCTTCTCTTCCAAACACTTGTCAGACTTGTTCCAGGCTCTGAGAAACACAATTGGAAAATGCTGTCATAATGTATTTTTTCCTAGAGCAAACCTCAACACCATTCCAGTTCATAGTGCCTACAGCAATGATGTCTGAGTCACTGTGGCAACTACTTTAAGCTTTCAGCATCTGCACCTCCTCTGACCTTCTTAGACTTGAAAATAAATGTGAACTAAAACACATCTTCAGAGAGAGAGAGAGAAGGGGGGAATATCTTGGTGAAAGCCTGAGATGCAAAACAGTCTCTTGTGGCATACTGCAGCAGTGAGATTCCCAGGTAGACTGTGCAGTTCCTCTAACACAGCGCCAGAGAGCCAGCTTCGGGTCCAGGCTCCGGAGGGCCTGGGATCTCTTCCCCAACTTAATGGGGTGGGTGGAGATTTTCTGATGACAGAGTGTTAAACTGTACAGGTGACCAAAATATGTATTGGTCCCAGCTGACAATCAGTAACCTTGAGAAAGCTGAGCCAGCTTCAAAATAGGAAGTTAAAATATTCATGCCAAACATCCAGTGTTTACTTAATCAGGGCTAATGATTAGCTTCTTAATGAAATTTTACAAGCTCAGTTGAACACAGAAAACATTTGCTTCTCTAAGAGCAAATAGGTCTGTTTGTATTGTAAGCAGACATCTGGGGCAGAGGATGCCCTGCCCGCCTGCAGGAGAGCAGAGGACAGTTATGCAGGGGCTTCTGGACTTGCCACAGAGAGAGGTGGTCAGAATGCAGTGGGGGAGGGTGCCACCCACCAGCTGGGAAGGCCACAGACTTTGACATAAATTTGAGGCAGTTGTGTCAAACACAGCAGCTCACAAATAGAGGCACAGATGACCCATGGAGCCCATGCAGCCCATGGTAGCTCCCGAATACGTATATGGAAGGGCTTTGGAGCTCACTGGTCCTGCTCTGAACTCAGGCAGGATGCTTTTCCTCTGGCTGTATATTAAAATTCCCTGAGGATTATTTTTGTTTGTTTGTTTTGAGGAAGGTTATCTCTCTAGCCCAGGCGGACCTACCTCAGCCTCCACAATGCTGGGATTACAGGCATGAGCCATCATACCCAGCTTAAAAATCTAATAAAAAAACCCAAAAAATTCAATAAGACAGGGGAGGAAGGATGAGAACTCAGAATATGGGATGCTGAGTGAAATATTCTAGCTAACACCAGCTAATAGCTAATTCACTATACATTCATGGACACTATAGACAGCATAAGAGAATATGGACTTCGGTGGCAATGATGTGCAGTTAGGGACTTGTGGATGGTAACAAATGTACCCAGGGTGGGGGTGTTGGTAGCAGGGGGGTGTGCATGTGTGGGAACAAGCAGTGTACGGGGACTCTTTCAACTTTTGTGTTAATTTCTGCTCAGTTTTCCTGTGAAACTAAAATTACTCTAAAAATCAAGCCATTTTTAGGACTTCAATAATATCAAGATATGAATAAAATGAAGACATTTTAGTAATAATTAATATGAGATTGAGAAGACACCAGTTGTCCACATAAATCACCAGTGTTATCATTGCTGATAGCATCATTCTTATGACTAGAGGAAGGTGGCTGGAGAGATCTGTAGCTGTCTCCGTCCCCTCAGGCACTCTCTGACACTGTCCCCAGGGCAGTGACCATTGCTCCAAGTGTCCTGGCCGCACAGGGCAGGCAACATGACAACATTTCACTTCTAGTGCAGTTCTGATGTGTTACATATCTGTGGGCCCATGGGGTCAGGAACCCTGCCCGATGCACCTTGCAGTGGCCCCTGACATGTGCCAGGAACGTGGTAGAGGCTCCATTAGTTTCTATTAGTTGAACAGAAATGAAATCGATCGCTTAATGGCCACATATGTTTTAAATACTTTTCTTAAATACTTAAATTTAAATAAGGCTCAAATAAAATGATTAATTTGTATAAAAGCTAGTGTTGTCTCTAGAAATGAGATGGATTTCCAGAGGCAAAATGTAAAGCAGGGTCAACAATGCAATCTTTCTAGACCAGAAAACTTGACATCTAGCCAAGGACCTCTAAGTTTCCAAAACTATGAGTGGTAAAATCTTCCTAAATGTATCCAATTATACCTGTATTTATGTCTACAAAATATACAAACCCTTCCTAAATAAAACTTTGTCCTTCAGCAAGTATGCTTTCAAGAGGAAGCTCAGGTCCTTAAGTGTGTCTGTCCCAAAGATAACCCAGACACTGCAGTTACTCTGCTTGAATGTGAAGTCAGGCTGCCATGTCATCACAGAACAACCAGATCACCCTGACATTCAGACTCTTTCCAAAGCCAGACTTTAAAAGGTACGTTAGGCCACCTCAACAAAGATATTCTCCACTGTCCTGTGACTGAAAAAATATCCCTCAGGTTTTCCAGTACAAGAGAGTGATATAGCAAAATACATTACTTATTTTTAGGGAAACTCTACATCTTAAGGTTTCAAGAACAAAAATTACAATTCCTTGAAAAAAATTAATTGAATGTATTCAATGATGTTCAGGAAAGTATTCTCTGTGGAAATAAAATTCAAAATGACTTTACTTTTACCAAAGAGCACAGTCCTTACATCCTTACATGTTCCCATTGCTAACTCATTTTAAGAGCTTAACTTGATAAGTTTTCAAAAATTTTAATTGTGGTAAAATACATGTAACATAAAATTTCCTGTCTTTATCAGTTCTCCCCCCACCCACTGACTTTTAGGACTGGTACAATTGCTAGCCCACCTCAGATTCAGAAAGCCCCAGACAAAAGAAGTAGATGTAGCTACAATTAAAAGTTATACCAATAATAGGCTCGTGGTGGACTGTGGAGTGTCTCAGCTGTTAAAGGTACTTGTTTATAATCGTGTCCTTAGTGAAGAAGTTGCACTAGACAGGATTTAGAACCATCATGTCTGTGAGAAATTTTCCAGGTTAGATGAGTTGAGGGCGAGAACCCACACAACCATGGACAGCACCATCCCATGGGTTAGGTCTCCCTCCAGACCTTACAAAAAGCAGAAAGCTAGCTGAACATCCAACACTCATTGTTCTCCCTCCCTGACCATGTGTTAAAGGTACTTGTTTATAAAGTCTGCTGGCCTGGGTACAATTCCCCAGTAACCATGTAAATCCAGATGCACAAAGTGATGCATGCATCTGGAGTTCATTTGCAGTAGCATGAGGCTCTGACACACCATTCTCTCTCTTCCTCCCTCCCTCCCTCCATTTCTCTTTCTGATAACAATAAATATTTTTAAAAAAAGAATATGTTCCACAGTGATACAATTCTACAAAGTGGGATTATGAAACACATGAAAGTGAATCCCAAGTTCTTACATATCCACAAAGAGCACCCCAAACTCACAATGCTGAATGAGAAAAAGGAAACCTTCTGAGATGTGCCTGTGTCATGTTCTCAAAGACGCACACCACAACATGTTGTTCTGAAGACAGTGCACACAGCACCAAATGCACCTAAGGCATTACAGTATATGAAGGACAAATAAATCCTCTGGACAGTGATGGCGCTCCCTGTGGAGAGAGGTGGGGAAGAAAGTGCTGAGTCAGCTTCAGCCCTAACACTGGCTCCCAGGGGGCAACCTTATAGGTGTGAGGGATTCTCTCTTAGAGCTGGTGAGCTTGCAAAGGAGACAGAAGACAATCACTGTATATCCAGGTGCCAGGGAATGCCAGGCAGAAGAGATTAGAGGCTGACAGGGCTGATGTTCTACATGAGAACATTAGGATGCTATCCTAGATAAGGCAGAATTTGTGCAAAGAATTGAATGGTGCAAGGGAATAAGTATATGTTTACATAGGGGAAACCCTCAAAATCTATAAAATTTTGCACTGTTTTTTAAAGTAAATAAAGCAAAACATAACTAAGTCTCAGTTATGGACTTGCCATTGCTTTCTTGATGTTTGACATTAAACATAGTTTTTAAAGGCCCACTGTCCCTGGTGGTCTAATGGTTAGGATTCAGTGCTCTCATATAAGGGCCCACTGCTATCAATGACCGAAAGATTCAGAGGCAGAACACAGACGTTTTCAGACCCCTTCCCGGGGAGCCTGGAGCCAGGCGGGGGTGGGGGAGGCAGCTGCAGATTCCATTTTGTTAGTTTTGCACATACTGGGTCCTCCTGAGGAACTGCCAGAGATGGGCAAGAGGCTCAGCCATAGGTTATGTGTGTGTGCTTATTGTCTGTCTACCTGCCTGCCTAGCTATTTAAAGATGCATGCCTGTTCAGACACTGAGTGTCCCTAGTTGGGAAGGACAAGGTCAAAAGATAGAGATTCAGCCCAGCATCAATGAGTTCCAAAATAGAATTTTAAAAAAACTCATAACGTCTCAAGTGCATTCATGATTTTGTGTTGGGCTGCATATCTATTCTCAGCCTCCCACAGCCTGCAGACCATGGTTGAACACACCTGAAAAGCAATCGTGTCCTTAGTGAAGAAGTTGCACTAGACAGGATTTAGAACCATCATGTCTGTGAGAAATTTTCCAGGTTAGATGAGTTGAGGGCGAGAACCCACACAACCATGGACAGCACCATCCCATGGGTTAGGTCTCCCTCCAGACCTTACAAAAAGCAGAAAGCTAGCTGAGCATCCAGCACTCATTGTTCTCCCTCCCTGACCATGTGACGATGTGATGACAGCTTTCTGTCCCCACTGTGATGGACACTACCTTCTGGAATGATACACTGAAAAAAAAAAACTTTCCTTCCCCCTAAGTTGCTCTGGTCAGATATTTTGTCCCAGCAATAAGAAGGTAGCTAACATACCCTTCTTCTGCCTTCCTCCTGCCTGATAGCTAGGATTCAGATGTGATGGCTAGAGCTCCTTGGCCATTCTAGACAGTGAGGTGGAAGCCATGTATCAAAGATGGCATTGTGCAGTGTCATCAAGACTGAGTCATGACA
>PVHP010029019.1:0-22697 GCA_004024765.1 Zapus hudsonius
CCAAATTTGGGTGCAACACAGTTCATAAAGGAAACCCTACTCAAAAATAAAGCAGAAATAGACTCCAACTCCATCATAGTAGGAGACTTCAACACACCTTTATCAGCTCTAGACAGATCAACCAAACAGAAGATCAGCAGGGACATAACAGAGCTTAATGATACTATTGATCAACTGGGAATAACAGATATTTACAGAATATTCCACCTCAAAGACACAGATTATACATTCTTCTCAGCAGCACATGGGACCTTTTCTAAAATTGATCTCATCTTATGTTACAATACTTCCCTAAACAAATTCAGGAAGATCGAGGTAGTTCCTTGCATCATATCAGACCACAATATGTTAAAAGTAGAAGTTAACAATGGAGCAGAATCCAGAAAATATACAAAGTACTGGCACCTGAATAATGCGCTCCTAAAAAATGATTAGGTCATCCACGAAATAAAACAGGAAATTCAGAATTTCCTAGTATTAAATGATGACGATAACACATCATACCAGAACTTATGGGACACAATGAAGGCAGTCCTGAGGGGAAAGTTCATCGCGCTAAATGCCTTCATATCAAAGACAAAGAGGTCTCACATAAATAGTTTAACCACCCACCTAGAAGCATTGAAGTAGATGGAAAAAGCTAACCCGAGGAGCTCAAGATGAAAGGAAATAATTAAAATCAGAGCTGAGATTAATGAATTGGAAATACAGAAAACAATTGAAAAAATAGATAAATCAAAGAGTTGGTTCTTTGAAAAAGTTAATAAGATTGACACACCTCTGGCCAATCTAATCAAACAAAGAAATGAGAAAACCCAAATCAACAAAATAAGAAAGGACAATGGTGAGATCACAACAGATAACGAAGACATTGTGAGAATCATCAGGTCATACTTCCAAAACCTCTACTCTACAAAATTAGAGAACCTGGAAGAAATGGACAGGTTTTTGGATATCTACCAATTGCCAAAGCTTAACCCAGAGCAGATAAAAGCATTAAATAGACCTATCACACCCACAGAGATTGCTTATTGTTGCCCTATTCACAGTAACCAAGAATGGGATCACACCTGATGCTCATCAACAAGTGAGTGAACCAGCCATCATACTCAGCCACCACAGGTAGAGCTGTTCTTGTTGCCATGACAGCCTGTGCCTACAATCCAGAAGCTAAAACAAGCCTTCTGTCTTTAAGAAGATTTATCAGCATTTTGTGATAGCAACAGAAAAGTAATTGACACAGGTCTTTACTCGGATGAAGGACCACCATGTTGTTAAGGTCACACAAGTCAGTTATGAATAAACAAACATATTGAAACATATAATGTATTTAGGTATGCACACTAGAATGTCATTGAATAAATTTTTTATTAATGAACACATGTAATGAAATCCAAAGCAGGATGTAAAACCAACACACAAAATTCAGAATATAGTTTCTAATACTCAGAGAAGATTTTACTTGATTGATTTTTAGAATAACTTCAAGAAAATTTAAGTGAAAAAAATCAATTTATGCAACTGGTTCAGAGGTAAGAGTGCTTGCCTGAAGAGCAGAAGAATCCAAGTTCAATTCCCCAGTACCCACATATTGCCAGATGGCTCAGGGTGGTGCATGTATCTGGAGTTTGTTTGTAATGGCTACAGGTCCTGGAATACCTATTCTCATTCTCTCTCTCTCTCTCTCTCTCTCTCTCTCTCTCTCTCTCTCTCTGTCTCTTTATCTTTCTTTGATAAATAAGTAAATAAATAAATAAGCAAAAAATTAAAAATCAATTCATTAGTTTTCTTATATTTTAAGCAAGTGCCTTTAACCACTGAGCCATCTCCCCAGCCCTCTAGCTTTTTCTTATATTTCTGCCAGCTGCATCGCTATAGGGAAATTTGTTTGTTTTTTAAATCTTAGTTGAATTGGTAAAAGGGAAAACAAGTTTTAAAATATGTACTGTCATTTTTCCATAGTTGCTAAAATACTTCATATTTAAAGCTTATTAGGAACTAAGAATTTTTATACTTTGATCTTTTATTTTGTCAAGGTTAGTAGTTACTTTTTTTTTGGAGTAGAATTAGATAGTGTATATGTACCACAATGTTGGTATCCATTCATCCAGGGATGGGCATTTGGGTTGATCTCAACTCTTAGCTATTGTGAATGGAGCTGCTATTAACATGGTTGAGCAAATGTTTCTGTATTGAGGGGAGCCTTCAGGGTAGATGCCCAGTAGAGAGATAGCTAGATCAACTGTTTACTCTATATTCATATTTTTCAGAAGCCTCCACACTGATTTCCATAGTGGTTGTCAAACTAATTTTAAAACAGGTTCTCACCAGTGGCCTTGACCTCCTTGGCTCGATTAATCCTCTGGCCCTCACTTCTTTAGTAGTTGGCACTAGAGAATGAAGCCCCTTCACTGTGCTGAGTCTTAAAACATGGTCTTTCTCAACCTTGACTCCAAAGCTGATTATTCTTATTTAATGTTATCTCTTAATGTTTTTTAAATATTTTATTTATTTATTTGTAAGCAAAGAGGTACAAAGAGACAGGGGGAGAGAAAGAGAAAGAGAGAGAGAATATGAGTGCTCCAGGTGCTCTAGCCACTTAGTGAATCTGACTTACATGGGTCCTGGGGAATTGAACCTAGGTCCTTAGACACTGGATGCAAATGCCTTAACTGCTGAGCCATCTCTCCAGCCCCTCTTAAGTTCTGGTGTCTCCATTGTATTCTCATTTACCTAGTCACAAACTTAAACATGAAGAAATTATGAAAAGCAAAGACACAAAAGCAAGAAAAGAGAAATAATAAGAAATAGAACCTAATTTGATGAAACCAAATATAAGAAATTAGTAAAAGTTAAACAAAACTCAACAAATGGCATTAGATAAAATTAAAATGTTCTGTTTTCACAGCAAAGGAAACTAACAAAAGAGCAGAGAGGAAGCCTCTCAAAGGGGAGATCTTTGCTGGTTCATCTACTAACAAAACTGATACAAAAAGAAACCAGAATCAGTCTATGTCAGTCAAGAAATGAAACCAGTGATTACCTTCCAAATTAAACAAAGCAAGCCAACAGCAAATAAAAGAAGAAAAGGTTGTGTTTTCTATGGAATTTTACCAATTTTTTTTGCTGTTGTTGTTTTTCTCTAGGTAGGGTCTCACTCTATCTCAGGCTAACCTGGAATTTACTCAGCAGGCCCAAACTAACCTCCTACCCCTGTCTCCTGAGTTTTGGGATCAAAGAAGAAATTATTTCAGTTCTTAGGAAATGGCAATAGGAAAAACACTCCCCTGCTCATTCTATGAAACTGGCATCCATCTAAACTTAAATCAAAAGTCATTACAAAAAGAGAAAGAAAATAAAAGCAAAGAAATGATCAACATTTCCTGAAAAAAAATTCATGCAGAATTTTTCAATAATATGCTGGCAAATTATTTCTACTACTGCTGTGTAAAAGCAACAAAGTGGTTAGCTAAGATCTAAGTATTCAAAGTCATTTCAAAATTTGAAAATGAACTCAGGCAACCTGTCACAGAAGCAGGTGAAAAAGAAAAGCGGTGCATCTGTAGACGGTCATCCAACGTAGGAGAGACAATTGGTCACAACAAGCATCCAGATATTGTGAAAATTCTTACTAAAAAAGAAAAAAATGAGACTCCCTTAAAGTGATAAATAAAATATGCAAAATAAGGGAGAAATTTAAAATAATGTTTAATAAATATCTTCATGCTACCATCTGTATGTTTTCCCTCTCAACATGATAACATGGCTTCAATGTGCCTTCTCATGACTGGGTTTCCCCATATTAGTGAACCTTCAACTCATGCAATAAGCCATGAAAAGTAAATAAAATATATACACACTGGCAATGAAGAAATAAAACTGCTTTTGTTCCTAGGTGATAACTGTTTATGTAGAACTGCTACAAGAATCAAAGAGTAATCCTTTAAATTGTAAATGACATATTGCAAGGTGCAAGGTTACTATGAAAAAAATCAGCCACTTTCCTACAGGTTATGAATGGAAAGTGATCAGAAGTGTTATAACTGAAAAAATGAATTGAAATTGTCTTTTATATTAGCTGAGAATGAAATATTTATGTGTGAATGTAGTAAGGTGTGTGTAGGACTCACAAGAGAACTGTGCTACTTTGATGACAACCATGGAAGAAACAAACAAAAAAAAGGCATGTGGGCACACCTCCTTAATCCCATCACTGTGGAGAAAGAGGTAGAAAGATCACTGTCAGTTCAAGGCCACTCTGAGACTATATAGTAAATTAGTAAATTCCAGGTCAGCCTGGGCTACACGGAGACTACCTCAAAAATCAAAACAAACAAACAAAAATTACAGGCAACAGGAACAGAACTGTTCTTTGTTCAAGTAAGTGTAGTTACTTGATCATTCACAAAGGTGCCAATAATGTTCACTAGAGAAAAGATAGCAGCTTCAACAAATGATGCTGGACAAAGTGGATAAATACATCTAAAAAAATGAAACTGGACCCACTCCTCTCACCATGCAGACAATCAACTCTAAATGGATGAAAGACCTCAATATAAGACCTGAAATTCTGAAAACCCTGGAAGAAAAAGTAGGGAGAACTCTCCATGAGATAGGAGTAGAGAAAAACTTTCTTAACAAACATCCAGTAGCCCAGGAAGTTCAATAATCACTTAACCAATGGGATTTCATCAAGCTAAATAGCTTTTATACAGACAAACATACCATACTCGGAGCCTATAGACCACCATCCAACTGGGAGGTAATCTTAGCTAGCTAGAAGATGGACAAAGGTCCAATATCTTGAACTTATAAAGAACTTAAAAACTTAAATTATAAAAAAATAAACAACTATCTCTCAAAATGGGGCACTGAACTCAATAGGGAATTCACAGAGAAGGAAACACAAATGGCCACTTCTCATTTAAGAAAATGTTCATCATCTTTATTTATCAAGGAAATGCAAATCAAAACTACAATGACAACCTACCTTACTCTAGTCAGAATGGCAATCATTAAAAAATCCACCAACAATAATACTGGCGAGGATGCAGGGAAAAAGGAACCTTTATTCACTGTTGGTAGGAGTGCAAACTTGTACAACCACTATGAAAAGCAGTGTGAAGTCTCCTTAAAAAGATACATATAGATTTACCAATGGACCCAGCTATCCCTCTACTGGGCATCTACCCTCAAGATTCCTTGTCAGCACAGAGACATTTGCTCAACCATGTATATAGCAGATCAATTCATAATAGCTAAGAATTGGAATCAACCCAAATGTCCATCACTGGATGAACAGATATCAAAGTTGTGGTACATATACACTCTGGAATTCTAATCAGCCAAAAGGAAAAATAGACATTGTATTAGTCAGGGTTCTCTAAAGGAAACAGGGTTGATAGAATGGATTATAGTAAAAGGGAATTTATTGGGGTAGCTTACAACAGTCCAACAATAGCAGTCTGCAGGCCCACAGCTGAAGGAACCAGTAGCTGTTCAGTCCACGTGGCTGGAGGCCTCAGCAGTTCCAATCCAGCCCAGAAGGCATGATGGCTCCCTGGGGAGCAGCAGTTCTTCAGTCCACGATGTGAGGCCTAGGAAACTGGGTTCCAATGTCCTAGGAGGGTAGGAGAGCAGGATGCGAGTGCAAGTCACGAACAAGCACCAGCAGCCCGGGGAGGAAGGAAAAAAAGAGGAATTTTCCTTCCCCCCAAGCTTCCTTGTATTCAGTCCCCCTAATCCCACCCACTTGGGGGAAAGGCAACTCTGGAGGATGGACCGCCTCCTTTTGTCAGTCCTTCCTGCAGGCAAGCTCAGAGACCTGCCCAAGATTACTGTAGATTATTAAACAAGGCAAGTTGACAATAAACTTAACCATCACAGACATAATGAATTTTAAAGAAAATGGATGGAATTGGAATAGAACATACTTAATGAACTCACCCAAGAACAGAGAGACAAATGCTGTATATTCTCACTCATATGTGGTTCATAATCAGGTCAAGCCTGACGAGTAAGCAAACCTGACAGGTGAATTGAGAAATTGACTAAGAAGATGTAAGAAATTGGGGCTTTGGGAGGAACGGGAGGGTGGGGGAACTTATACACTAAATCAATAATGAATCAATATCATAAAATACTTTCATATAGTAAGATGTGAAGGAAGATGTGGTCATCGCCTGGAAAGGGGGGCCCTGAATAGGGTGGGAGGAAGCCTAACCCCAAGACAAGTTGCTCTGGCCTATAACTCCCTGTCCCAGTAAGTGGTCATTTCTCATACAGAGCTGTTGCTCTAAGAGACCCAAGATGTACCCCACAAAAAAAGCTTATGTCAAAGCTCTTGAATAACTGCCCCAGGCAAAAGGTTAAGACCCTATTGCCGAAGATATCACAGACTTTCAAAACATAGCACCAAGAGACCCTGCTGGATCCAGAAAGGTAACCAGCTCCCGGAGGGCAGCCTGTGTAGTACTGGAAGGCATTACATGAGCTGCCAGGGGAAACTGGCCAACGAAATACAGAGGAATCAGAGGTCACTTATATTCACCACTGACTGATGTAATGAGAATTCTGTGGGCACTGATATAAAGGAGAGACCAGCAAACCAATAAGTGCTCATCTGTGCAATAGTGGCCATAAACAAAGGTGGGTCATCAATGGCTTGCTGATTGGCTAAGAGTTCTGCTCAGTGGCAAGGATCCCTTGGTTGAACTGGGATCCATGACAAATTCTTATGGAGACTCCTACTAACCAGAGATCTACGGAGAGGCTATACCCATTAGAAAATTGACAAATGTTTGTCTCATTTAACCTATACTGGTCTCATTCTTCCATGGAGATTCTGTTTGTATTTTTCAGAAGGCAGTGAGAACCTTGGACAAGCCAATTCCAACAACAAGACATGGAATGATGACTGACATCCTAACAGGAGATTTACAAACCCTACCTACTTTATCATCTAGAGCCCAAACAAGGCCTTGAAGGAAGTGATGAGATGAGCAAGAGAGCTACCTCCACAGCAAGTTAGATAACTAATGAAAGGGTAATGAAGACAGACAAATAGGATACTCAACACAGTCCAAAACAAAAATTCAGAGATTCTTAAGACCTCAACAGTAAAGCAGACTTAAAACTCACCCACCATGACTTGAGGAACTTAGAAGAAGAAGGGGCAGGAAGATTGTAAGAGCTATGGTGATAAAGACCATTATGGAAAGACATTGTCCCCCTCAGCAACAACACACAAAGAAAACACTGGCTACTTCTTCTATAATTCATAACCCCCTACCCTATGATCTTGTCCAGCAATCCCACTGAGGAAGGTTCCAGTGGGTTGGAAATAATGAGGAAGGAAATCGGGGTATCATCACAAGACTTGCTCATACAATGCATCTAATCATTAACAATAAACAAATTTTTTAAAAGATTAAAAAGTCCATAACATCAAGGATACTTATTTTAAAGTCTAGGTTCAGTGTTAATAGATTAAAAAAAAGTCTTTGACTATAAATAAAAGAAAGTAAGAGCCATGGTCAGGGAGAATATCCTAAGACATTGCCCTCTCCCCCGGCAACAACACACAAAGGGGGAAAATTGGTTACTTCTAGTGCAGTTCATAACCCCCTACCCTATGGACAGATCCAATATGCACACTGAGAAGGGATCCCAGTGGGTTGGGGACAGAGAGGAGGGAAATGGGGGCACCATCACAATATTTGCTCATACTGTTTAGGTAATTATTCATAATAAAGATTTTTTTAAAAAGAGAGAAAAATAAATTGTAAATTGAAATTAAAAGAAGGCTCTTCTCATTAGCTTCAAAGTGATATGCTTGCATGAACACTAAAAATCACACTCATCAGTAAAACATAATTCTAGACATAATTAGAAGTCCAATAGAGGGAATGGCTTGAGAACTATAGATGTGTAAAATTAAGAAGTTTCATGTAAGTCATCTTTCTTTTTAAAATGGCAGATGATGATGACCATGACTGATTTCCTTTATATAAATTTGAAGTAAAAATACTTCAAGACAATTAAATCATTAACTTTTTACTTAGATTTTAATTTAAACACTGAATAAGTTTTCCATAGTGAAAACAAGGTTTTCCTTTTCTTTTGTTTCTAGCTTTAAAAAATGGTGTCATACAGGAATGTAGAATTGTATGAGAACACATACACAATTTGAGTCCATTTTGCTAAATCAGCGTCCATTTTCTTAAGATTACCCTGTCTTTAGAACAGGGAATATTACCATCCTGCCCTTCTTCAGCTTTCAAAACCAAGGCATATCTCTTTTTGCCTCAGATATTATGTAATGAAATTAGAAAATGTGTGACATTGACAAAATAAGCTCAATTACAGAGCATTTTTCAGGGAAAAAAATTGTGGGATAGTTACCTTATTACTGAATGATATAATCCTGCACAGCATGCCCTGTAAATAAATGTCTGGCATTATGTCAGGGAGTTAATGATTCTGAGCTACAAAATTTAAACTCTTTTAAATAAAACTCCAGTTCTATGGTAATTTTTTCAAGCTAGTTATTTATTGACTCAACTTTTGAACTACACTGTATGCCAAGAAACTTTAGTGACCTGGGATATAAAACTAGACAAAATTTTCTTTGCCATAGGTTTCTTGACAATAGAAAAATATTAAATGTAATTATAGTAATTCCAGTAGAATACAAAAATCTTATCATTTTTGGTTCATCACTTCTACAAGCTAGTCATGAACAGAAGAGAATATATATCATTTCAGAAAATTTAGAAACTTTTGCAGATATTTGGGAATATGAAAAAATCGTTAATTGTGAGTCTATAATAAATTTGAGATTGTTCATATGTGGTCACCCTGATCCATTTTCTGCAGTGCTAAGGAGTCCAGTAAAGAAACTATGAAATCATAATATTGGGATTGGGTTCAAGTTCTGAAAAAAGCTAGTAGGCTATTTCAGGAAGGGTTTGAAGAAGATTGCAAGTCGGTAAGTATGAAGCTAAATGAATACAGCAGTGTTGTGTATCATCATAGGACTGTGTTCAGAAAGAATCTTAGATTACTTGTTCATTGGCCTGGTCACTTCACCCAAGTCATTTGTGCTCATTTCTAACATTTCCTTTCAGTGACACAATAGTAATATGAGAGGTTGGAATCATCTTTACATTTGTTGAATTATATAAATCTATTACCTAACAGGGAATAATTTTGAAATCAGTCTTACCACAAAAAAGGACATTAGTGTTTTATTTGAAAGATAAAATCCAAAGTCTTTTCTTTCCCACATTGAGTAAAAATGAGAGGGTTATAATGGAGATAATGATGTGCCATGTTTGTACAATTTTTGTTTTATTTAATTATTAAGACTTGTTCCATGTATCATTCACTACTTAGTTAATACTGGGCAAATCTGTTGCCTTTCTCCTTCCAAATAGCCAACCATGGCTGAAATCTACTCCAGGTCTCCTTATGTTGTTTGTGGTATGATGAGAGGGATATTTAACACAAATTTGCATAGTGCTTAGGGAAAATGGCATGAACTTACATCTGGTTACACTGAAACTCCTGTTTTAAATTTTCATGTACAAATTCCTGTACATGCAATATTTTGTGGAATACTGTGTATTTCAATCAAGTGTAATTTCTGTGTGAACTGATATTGTAGTATATCATAACAAGTATCCAAAGTATGGAAACAGACAAGAGACATTACTGCATATTTGTCATTTAGTACTTAGCTTGACTTTCTGTTTGTGTGGACTACTTTGCAATTCTGAAAGCAAAATATGAGGACACAGATTTTGGTTTGATGGAATTAAAAAAATCACTCTGTTCAATGAAACAGAATAAAGTCTTTACTTTGTTGTGAACTGTCTAGTTCTGATGTAATCTTGTAATCTGTTAAATTATCCATACCTAACTCTCTTTCCAAAGGTGCTGAGTTGATTATTTCTTACAGATACTTATGCCAATGTACTGGGTTGAATGCAATAATTTTCACAAGTTCATTTTGTTTGGAGAAGAAACAAAATTTATCTTTTTGAAAAGTATGTTTTGAAGGACAAGGATCTATCATCTATCTATCGCTCTATCTATCTATCTATCATCTATCTCTCTATCTATCATCTATCTACCTACCTACATTTATACTACAAATATTATTGCATATATAACTTACCCATATTTTAAAAGTATACTGATAATAATTAAGATGCACTTCAATAATACTTTAGTAAGATTGCATATATCTATCTATATACATATATATTTTAAAAGCCAATTTTTATAAGTATTGAACAAAACCCAACTGTTCCTGAATACTACCTTGTAGGCATTCAATTTATACATCATGAAAGGTTTATAGATAATATCTTCTGAGCAGAAATGATAGTAACAGCTATCTCTCGCTCTTTGTCAAATGCTCAGGAATCCCAGACATAGACTGGAAAATCCACACCCATATTACAAGATCACAAAATTATTTTCAACTAAGTCTTACATGTATGCTTTTGTTGAAATTTATTAAAATATAATCTGCTCTTCAAGAGTGATCCATTGATGTAAATATTTCTTAGGGCATTAGACTGGAAAATAAATCTAGAAAATATATTATCCTTGCAGATTAAAGTTTATATCTCTGTTAAAGAAAGCCCATGTTCTTGTGAGAAAAAGAACATCTCAATTCAAACTCAATTTAAAATTAGAATGGAAATGCAACTACTCAACTCCTAAAAGACATTTCAATTCTAACTCTTGATTACTCCCTCTTCTGTAAGACGAGAGAGGAAAATGGTCATGTCTATATCTTTGAATTTGTTAGGATACATTGTTTGTCTTTTGTCTGACTACCCCTGTTTTACCATACAATGCACTCAGCTAGCCTGCACTCATTTCATAATTGTTGAATGTTCAATAATTATGTGAAAATGAATCACAGTGAAAAGAAAGCTATATTAGGTTTCACTACTTTATAACACAAATTCAAAAATAAGTAAGCTTAATGATTGGTTGATTCAGCAGTTTAAGTTCACGATGCGTAGGAAATTGTTTTTCTCCTATGTGTAATCAATGGAGTGTGTAAACTGTCAACTGCTACCTGACAGGATATTATAGTTCGTTAAGAGTTGAAGTTTAATAGTTAAATAATCATACATACAGAAATATAATTAGTGTTTTAAATTGTATTTCCTTAATGGTACATTACCAGGACTGTCTCTCAGATCTTTCAGTCTTGTCTTTTGTGTTCTTTGCTGAGGAAAACCTTGTCCAGGCCTCCATGTCAGGACCTTAGCACTTGGCAATGACCAGACTATAGCTGTCAGCCCAGCCTCCAACAGACCCCAGATCAGAAAAACTGACAGGTATCTTGAGAAGAGGGCTTGACCATTCTCTTCTTGCTCCTTTGAGCTTTTCACCTATGCGAGTTTTTAACCTACATTGGAGAGCTTTGATCACAGCTCTCACACCTCTTGGCACTCCTCTCCTTCCGCTGCCTGGTGCGTGCAGCATGGCCTGCCCACTGCTGAGCTGTTCCCTCCTCTGCTCTTTTACTGTCTCCGCCATCTCCCACATGATCTGCTGTTTCTGTTTTTCTTTCATTAGTCCACACTACTACTCGTAAGGCAAGGCATGGCCATTGGAAAAAGAAATAAATAAAAAAACCCTTTCACTGGTCTTAATGCTGCAACACCAGGGCTACCAAGTTCACTGAGCGAGCCTGACACCCCGCTCATTAAGCCAGAGAGGTGTATTTGGACCAATCATATATCCCTTTGTTAGAATCAGCCTATAGCTATTGGTTTGGTTCAATTATAGCCTCACATTTGCAATCATTCCAGCTTGTGTTTTGAACCAATAACAATTTACAGGATCACACTAGTCCCAGCAGTCACTCAGCTAGGTCACCAGGGAGAGTACTTCCTAGCTGTCCAAGGCAGAAAGGGTTACATGGTCACCCAGATCCCAGAGATGCTTGTGTAATGGGTCTCTTTGAGAGCTTAGAGGTGAGCTTAACTCAGGAACTGGGGTGCAAGATTCTGAACTGTCACCAAACTTCTGCTGAGTTAATAAGTGCCTTCCTGCAAGTTTTGCGAATGAGAGGCAGAACAGAATCAAAGATATAAACCAGGGAAGGTTCATACATCAGCCAAAGCCATGATAAGGTTGGTTGTTTTTCTCAGATCCCCCTTGCATAAGTTTGCCAGCTTCCTGAATCTTAGGAAAGTTTCTTCTCCCAATTCACAGGAAATGACTAGTGTGTTGGTTGAATCAGATGTCCCCAATCAACTCATGTATTTTGAATATTGATCCCCAGGTAGTGGCAATTTTGAAGGTGGAGACTTGCAGGAGGAGATATATTCCTGGGGTAGGCTTAGGTGTATTAAGACCAGCTACTTCTTACCAGAGCTCAGCTCACTCTTGCTTCTATCTTCAACCTACTGTGGCAAGGAGTGATGTCCAGCTTCTGCTCATGCCATGCTTTTTCTGCTGTCTTGCAGCTTCCACTGGAGACTGAAATCCATAAGAAACCTTTTGCTCTTATCAGCTGATATGGGTCAGGTGTTTTGATCTGCACGTGAAAGTAAATACAATAGTTGCATCCTTTAACCAGACCTCCAATGTAGTGTTGAAAAAGTGACTTCCTTTCCTAGTTTAATTCCATTGATGGCATTTCAAGTTTCTCATCAGTAAGTGCATGAGCTCTAAGTGTTTTGTGTGTTTGTTTCGTAGTTGATCTTTATTAGATGAAGTTTTCCCACATAGCTTGTTTATTCAGTTGTTACCATAACTGCTACTGATTTTTGAAATATATTTATTCTTTTTTCTTTTACTTAAATATATTATTTGTTTTATTTAAGAGAGAGATACAGAGAAAGAGACAGAAAGGAACAGGTAGAGAGAGAATGGACACACTAGGACCTCTAGCCATGACAAATGAATTCTAGACGCATGTACCACCTTGTATATCTGGCTTTACATTGATACTGGGGAATTGAAACTGGGGCCTATTCAACTTTAGGATCCACACATGTGTGATAACATATGATTTTTTAAAATTCTGTGCCTAGGTTACTTCACTTAGTTTGATTGTTACCAACTCCATACATATACCTGCATATTTCATAATTTCATTTTTCCTTACAGCTGAATAAAATTCCACCATGCTTTCTACATCCAGTCATCAATGGCTGGACATCTAGGCTGTCAGATTGGATGCTTGATTGGTCTTTTTATACTGCAGTTGTTTTTGCTACTTGCACTTTTTGGTATACTTGGGCTTCTTAGTGTAATTAGATTTCTTCTTGAATGGCAAACATAGCATACTGAGGAAAATAAACTGCTTTCAGCAGGCTTTTAGTAATGCAGGCAAGAGTGTGAACTGGCCTTGGCACTGGACTGAGCCTCTATCTCTGCATTTCTAGTCTCATAGGGCTTCTCATCGCCTCTTGTAAGTGAACTGGCTGCAGTGGAAACTTTTAAGCTTTGTGAAATCCAGCAGGTCAGGTTCCAATTAACTCGTTCTCTTTAAAAGAAGAAATTGTTATGAGACTGAAGTGACCTATTCAAAATACTCTATTTTTTCTTCTCCTTCAACTTGAGTGTTGTGGGAGATTTCACTACCATTTTCTGAGGAAAATTAAACTTCTGGTCAAATTTCTTGGGGTATAAGGTCACTAAAGTGTCCCTCCCATGTCCCACACCCCATACCAAGTTTTTGTTATCTGTAAGCATTATTTCCTATGGTGGTTTCTGTTCACATGCTGTTCTGGCAAACTGTGATGGTTGGTCTTGTGAGTCTGGCTGTGATCTTTGGGTAATGGCTGGCTCTGTACATCAACTTTCTTTCCTCCTTTCCTTTGCTTGCATATGTGTATTTGCATTGTGTGGTGTGCATGTTTGTGTGCATGTGGTATGCATGTTTGTATGTGTGTGGGCATGCCTGTATGCAGATGCATGTACATGAATGCCCATGTTCATACAGAAGTCAGAGAACATGCTGGGTTGTTACACTCAAGCACACTGCCTGCCTCTTTTAAAGACAGTTTCTCATTGTCCAGGAGCTTACCAGTGAGGCTGAGTTGGCTCCCAGTAAAGTCTAGGTATCCTCTTGTTCCACCTCCCTTGGGTGGGTTTACAGGCAGGTGCCACACTGGGCATATGTGGACACACTCAAGTACACTTAGTTCCTCATGCTTTCAAGGTAAGCCCGCTATCCAGCGAGGCCTCAGCTTTTGACACATTGAAGATCTCCTGATTGTTCTGCACACTTGGCTTTTTACCTGTCATTAGGAAGGGTGGTCACTTCTGAGCTCCTTATGTGAAAAAAAATAAGTACAACCATACATTTTTATTCAAATATAGTAGTTGTAATTTTACTTTTATTATATATATTAGATTATGTATTTATATATTTATTTATTTATTTAACTATTTATGAGAGAAAGAGAATGAGACAATGGGCAGACCAGCACCTCCTGTAACTGCACACTCCAGACACAGGCACCCCTTTTGTTCAGCTGGCTTTATATGGGTACTGGGGAATCAAACCTGGGCCAGTAGGCTTTGCAAGCAAGTGCCCTTTGCTACTAATCTATCTCCCCAGGCCTACCTTCCTATTTTTTTTTTAGTTTTATTTGCTGGTCAGGTTAATGATCAAATTCCAGTGGGCTCCTTACATTGTTATTAAATAATACAAACTCCTAACCTTGCCATTGTACAAACTACAAAGTGACCTCATTTCCAGTGTGACAAATACATGATTATCAGATGAAATACTTCTTTGGTAAACTTCAATGTTGTCTTTCAAATTCTAGAAGTAAATCCATATTGAGCTGGGTTATGAAGGAACAGGCTTGGATAAACTGGTGGGAGTATGAAGGCATTGAAATACCTTCTCTAGAGAATCAAGAGGTACTGTTTATATTTTAGATGGGTGATACTGAAAGTATTAAACATGCCGAACATGTAGGAAATAAAGAAAATGACAAAAAGAGAAACAACCAGGGAATTAGAAAACAGCCATTAAAAAGGAATACAAGGATGGTAATAGACGGATGGTCCTCAGAAATATTTAGGTTACTTAATGAAGAAGTGGTACTCCTGGGGAGAGATTCTGAGTGCAGTCCTGCTGTCAGCAGACATGGACGTTAGTCAGAAGAATAAATGCTTCCAGGTGGCTGGCTACTCTCTTTTCTGTTAAATGATGTTAAATGTCATGAGCATTTTATGGAAATCTAAGTTAATAAGAAAATTTGCCTTTTTCTTTTGTAGAATTTGGCAAAATTATTTGACCAGTACATACAAGTAAACTGCTTAAAATTATCATTTATTATTTGATACATTAAATATTGATATATTTTGTGTATATTGTGTAGCTATTGAATGTTTTAAATATTTCAATAGGTCATCTTTTTTTTTCTTTTGATTATAGTATCTGAAGACCTTTTGGGTTTACTTTTTGTTATTTTGCTATATTCTTTTTCCAGTTTTGTGTAAAATATAAGATGATATAAGACTATTAGTCTTTCAAATCTTGAAATAATATACAACCATACATATTAATTCATCAAAGTAAATGCCATTAAAATTATGAAATTGATTTTACAAACTCTCATAATGCTTTTTCTAAAAATTCCAACTATAAAGTATATTAAATATTATCAAGAAAAAAGACATAAGGGTTAAACTAACAATGCATCCTTTCAATTATATTTTATGGAGGCAAAAAGTCACATCAATACTATGCTAAAAAATGAAATGGGTTATAATGACAAGCTAGGCATTAGTCTTTTCCTGACAACAAGAACAAGGAAGGCAAGCTGTCATTTTTAATGTTCTGACAGGCTCAGATATACCTAGAAACTCAGACCATGTGTCTTGTAACTAGAACCCCAGGATAAGGAGCAGGGCTGCTATTTTGAAAATTAGCTGGTTGCTCCTATAGGCATCATGCAGAGAGTCATTCTCAGCATACTGGGACACACTGAGCTCTCATGGAATAAAATAATAATATAATATCATACCTTGATTAGAAAAGGAAAGTGCTTTAAAACAAACAGACAGGAATCTTGCTAATGTTTAAATTCAAGTCAACAAATCTAACTAAAAATTGTCAATATTTATTTCTCAAATAGATCTATATAAAGTAGTTAGCACACCAATTAGAGTTGAAAGTAACATGAAGCCTCTCCTTAGATATTTAGAAGAAAGTCTCTAATGGAAAAATTTCTCCTTCATTAGAAAGATATTTTTAGACTTGATTCTAAGATGGGATTTATTGGACTTAGTGGTTTCCATCATATTCACTTTTTAAAACACTGAAATTAAACAACTTTGAAAATTACTCAGAGCATGGGGCTGGAGAGATGGCTCAGCAGTTAAGGCACTTGCCTCCAGTGTCTAAGGCCCTGAGTTCAATTCCTCAGGACCCACATATGCCAGACCCACAAGGTGGTGGCCCTGGTGTTCTCTCTCTCTCTCTCTCTCTCTCTCTCTCTCTCTCTCTATATATATATATATATATATATATATATATATATATATATATATATATATATATATTCTTTCTCTCTCTGTATTTCTCTGCTTAAAAATGAATAAATAAAATATTTTTAAAAATTACTCAGAGCCTAAATATATGCCTGGTATATTCTGCTGGACACAGAATGCTCAGTTAAGGATTTGCTACTTGGGAGAGGAATGAAAAGCATTTAAGGTGAGATGTAACACAGGAGAGCATAGTCATAAGCAGCATGACTTTTTTTTCTTCTGTTATACCTGCCAGTGAAGTAATATCCATTTACTAGCTGTCATGGTTTGATCCAGGTGTCCCCCACAAACAAATGAATGTGTTCTGATAGATAGATCGATCCTCAGCTGATGACAGTTTGGGTTTTGCAACCTCGATGAAGCTGTGTTGTTGGAGCGGGCTTATGCGGGTTATAAGCTAGCTTCCCCTTGCCAGTATTTGGCACACCTTCCTACCGCTGTTTGCAGTGCTGTGGCTGAAGGTGATGTCCAGCCCTCTGCTCATGCCATCATTTCCCTGCCAGGATGGAGTCTCCCCTCAAGTCCATAAACCAAATAAACCCTTTCCTCCACAATCCACTTATGTTTGGGTTCTTTCTGCGCAGCAACTAGAATGCTGACTGTAACACTAGTTAAGCACATTAGGTTGAAGTCGGGCACAGTAGACTGATGATGGCAGTCATGATACAGAGATTGACAACTTTCATATTTATAATTTAAAGGTTTTTATATTAAATCCATTTCTTTTACAAGTAAATGGTAAATTATATGTACTCATCATGTATATTTTCAAAGGAAGTAAAACTAATCACGATAAAAATGATTTTTATGGAACATAGGAAAGAAAGCTGAAAAGTTTTAATTTTATCAAAGCTCTTATAGCTTATAATGTTGCTCTATCAATCATCCCATTTGTAATGTCCAGTTACTTCAACACAATACTGAATGTATTGCTATAGATCTAGGCAATAAAATAATACTAAAATGTGCACTTGAGGGATGGCTCAAGAGTTAAGTCTGTTTCCTGGGCAAGCATAAGGTTTAAGAGGGCCTGAAATTGCCCAAGTTACAATCTCTAATTTCCACATAAATAACTGAGTGTGTCTCAGTAACTCCAAGCCTCCAAAGGTGAACAGAGATCGTAGAATTGCTTTAACTCACAAAAAACTAGCAATCTCCTATATTAGCAAGAGACCTCTGGTTCAAAGAAGATCCAGGCATAAGAGTGAGGAGTAAGACCAGCATTGTTCTCTGGCTACCACAGGTGAGCACCTGCCACTGTAGGGACTTGGAAAAGGAACATACATAGGCATACACCACACACACACACACACACATACACACACACGACACATGCACAACAAATATTTGTATACCCATATCACATATGCACAACACATAAGAAAAATAAAAAATCCTAAAATTTACTTACAATATTTTGACTCATATATAATTGATAACCACTGATAGGAAAAGACTGATTTGTAATGGGAGAAATAATTTCATTCTGAAAAGATTTATTTAATAAGTCATAAAAGTTTCCCAATGGGACAGTAGTGGGAAGTAGTCCTGGTACTTCTTATGAAAAACATTCAAGTGCATATATATTTATTTTGAAATTCCATATTGCTGTGAGTTTTCTTCTTGTAATAAGGGAATGCCCAGAGGATAAAAACATGTTTCAAGTTACCAAGAAAATGTTAGACTGGTTCACATTAGGAAAAAAAGAAAGCATTTAGGCTATGTAATTGTATTAGTGCTATGAGATTTGAAAGCAAAATTTATGTTGCACTATCAAAATAAAATTGCTCCCTTCCTCTGCTGCTTTTACTTTGAATTTTATTTATTTGAGGTCTTTTCTTCATAGCATATCCTAAGTTTGAGAAAGGAATCAAAACTCTCAAGCTGATATAGTATATGAAATGAATAGTTGTTACAAATATGTCAATTCAATTTAAAAAGTTAACATTTGTGAGACAGTGAGAAATTTCATGTCATGTTTCAAATATATTTATCCATTAATATTTGACTCTAATTTAATTATATGCAACATTAAAACAGACTAAACTAAATACTTTGACTAATCAGAACAGT
Organism: Zapus hudsonius; assembly: GCA_004024765.1. NCBI lineage: Eukaryota > Metazoa > Chordata > Mammalia > Rodentia > Dipodidae > Zapus > Zapus hudsonius. Next base: position 18,625 of record PVHP010029019.1, read on the forward strand.
GGTTTATTTCTTTGGGACAATTTATTAGATTATTTTAAAAATTCAATTTGTTTTGTTGTTTTATAAAATTGGTGCATCAAAATATGTTTGACATATCTAAAATAGCTTTATTTTAAAATTATCTCTTTCCAATTTTCAGTTTTAGTTGCAGTCCTAAACATAACTTTCATTTGTTGAGAATTATTTTATTGTATTCTGAGTCAGAGTTTCACTATGTATTCCATACTGGTCTTGAACCCAATTTGTAGCCTAGGCTATCCTTGAACTTGTAGCAATCCTTCTCCTTCAGTCTCTTGAGTGCCAAGACTACAGGTTTGTGTCCCCATGCATGGAAAAAAAGAAGAAAGAAAGAAAGAAAGAAAGAAAGAAAGAAAGAAAGAAAGAAAGAAAGAAAGAAAGAAAGAAAGAAAGAAAGAAAGAAAACACATGCCTTCAAAGAAACTGCAGGGCACAGTTTTTCCTCAGAGGGTAAACACAATGGATAAATACTTGTTCTTAAACTTATATATCTACATACTTAAAGAGATAAGCTAAAGAGATGGATATAAAGATACATAGATATCTAACTAATATTAATTTATAGTAGTGTATCCAGCTGTAAGTCTAATTCATTACCATGTAAATTATTACCTTCCTATAATATCTATGCTCAGAAAGTGAGGACAGAGGATTCCTTGGGCAAGCTGATTAGCTAGACTAGCTTTTTGTGTGCTCTGAGGTTAAGTGAAAGACCTTATCTCAAAAATTAAAGTGGAGAGTGGTCAAGAAAGATAGCCAATGTGAGCCTCTGGCATCATGTGCACATGCACACCACACACATATACACAAATAGATAAATTAAAGAAATAAACACTAAAATGTGAATTTAATTTTGCATTTGCCTGCATTTAGAACAACCCTGCTTCAGGTGGTGCTATTTCTTCAGTGGAGCCATGGCTTTCTCTCCTTGTTTCCTAACAAACACAAACAACTCTAGACTGACTAGGAAGCCAGGAAACAGTACATTGGTAGATGTAGGTTGCCAGATAGTGTAGTTTTCATGACTAAATAATTCACATGTATGTCTGTTGTAGAAATTCCCTGTGACAGACAGACAGACAGAGCCTTTTCAGCAAGAGGAGAGTGGAGTTTCTGTTACTGTTTTTTGAGAATTAGGAATTTATGCTGGGTGGGCCAAGGATAGATGAAGCATTGGCTCTGTACCCCAGTTGACAAAGGAATTTTATTGTGTACAACGATGTGAACCTGACATCATGCATGTAAATTAACAAATCAGGTAGAACACAGAAAAGCTCAAAGATTAAAATGGTTTCCAGAGAAATGTAAACTAACCTCTGTTCTCATCTCCTCCCCTACCTTCCTTCTTGATCAAAATTTGTAGAATTTACAGCCCAAATGGCAGGGCCAGTTAACAAAAGCAAGTTAAGTCACAAGTTGCATTTGGTTTACAATGGAAGTACAGATAACCTCCACAGATATAGACAAAGGAGTGACAGCAAGCATTCTCAGACTTCTTTTATCTCAGACCTCAAACAGTTCTGTCACTGTCCCCCTAATCTTCCAAATTTGAGTAATATTCCTTCAGTTGTGTTTTTAGCAACATCCTAATATTCCAATACATGTCTTCTAGAGTTCCTTGATGTTCCTGCTGCAATTTGTCTTCCCATGTAAGTCTCAAAATTTTCCTTTCCCATTTGACATAGAGTCCATGTCCTGGGCCCTCTGCTTGAAGTCAAATTATCTTCTCGTTCTAATACAAAGGATTTATTCTCAACCAATGTGCTCAGTGCTTTGCATAGTTGAATTAGTGAAAAACTCAGTGAGATAGGGATGATCAGCTACTGAAGGAACATCTGATTCTCATTCTCCGAAATATAAAGTAGTACATTTACCAAAGAACCCCCATGAAGTAAAGAAACTAATTCCATCAGTTCCCTGCCAGTGTTAATGATCACTTCAGTAAAAATACAAAAGGTCATAGACAGTATGATTTTGCTGAAGCCCTTTTTGTTTTTTTTTAACATTGCATTAATATAAATGGTAGATTAAAAAAGAGATTCCACACAAATGTCCTGTACAATTATGATTCAAATGCTTCACAGATGATGACTGACATGTACATATCCCATCCAGAAAGGTATTTATCAAAACCTAATTAGGGGACATAAGAGCAAAGATGTGGATTCTATGAATATGTTTATAAAGCATTCTGTAAATTATTGGTAGAGAACACAAGCCCAATAGGCGTGAGCTGTGGAGATAGAAATCTGAAAAGCAAATTAGTGATTCTGTAATATCTCTTCCAGTTGACTCGGGCTTGAGCACCTCCGGGAGAGGTTACCTGGACAAAGTTTAAGCTGCTCATGTATCTTAGCATTTTAGTAAGAATCTATTTTGCAATATTTTAAGCAAGGCATACACACACATTCACCTACTCACACATGAGCTGTGGAAACACACAGATTTAATTCAGTATGAATTACTTAGTAGCCCAAGTCCTATGCTTGTATCTGTGGACATTCTAATAATTACAAGAAATGGTTTCCATCCCCAAGAGCAAACCATTACTCTGCCCCAAAGAGAAGCTTAAAAAGCACAAGAAAGTTGATTTTAGCCTAAGGCTTTGATTAAATCAGAAATGAGAAACAAACATAAAACAATGTAGGTGAGCTCTGCTAAAATTGAAATAAAAATCTTTAAAATATTCGTGTCCTGCAACACAGTACATTTCTCATAAGTTACTTACTATGGCTTCTCAAGGTTTCATATGTGTGTATGCATTATTTGAAAAATATACACCTATGTTGGCTCTGGCCTTTGGTCTCATGCATGAAAGCATTTAAGGTCACAGTAGAATACTCCAAAATCCTCCCTCCTACAATAGTGCTCTGCAAACTTATGGTCTAGCTCTAACAATATTTGAGCCTTATAGATCACACATGGTTTTTGGTTATTGCTGCATTCTGTTACATTGTTATAGCAATGTTATTTACTAAAATTTACATTATTTTAAAAGAAATACTGTTCATCAAAGGTACTGACAGGGTTAAAAATACAGTTCAAAGACCATGAGTTAAAAGGAGGTTTGACATGAGATAGTTAAGGCCTCCCTTTCTTCTTCACATGACCAGCAATAGTTAACTTGTCCTAGGCCCAACTTTGGCTTTAGGGGAAAGTTCATTTTTCTTACAGAAGGCAGCAAGTGAAAATAGCAGGCCTGCTTCATGAGAAAAACTTCCCTAAGCACAGGAGAATGCCTCATAATTAGTCTGCCTCTGACAATGGACTAGTGAATTGGAATCTGTCATAAAAAGTTTTCATCTTTGACAACTCATTTCTAAAATAATTTCCATCTAACATGTTTCGCCATAAATGAGGCAAAACAGTGAGCTGGAAGAAGAAATGAGACTTAAAGATCAAAAGGAACCAGAAAAGGAGAACACAAAGACAAGATTAATAGAGGTATTGTTAAAAGAGATTTAAAAGACTAAAAACTCTAAGGTATAGATCACTTAGATAAAAATGAATGCCACAAACCAACCACAGGAATAGCACAAAAAAGATGCACAAGGCAGCATTGTCGGAAATTAAAAGAAAACTAAAGAGAATGTCTTCTTTACAAAGCCCAAGAAAGAGAACACAGAGTTAACAGCAGTTTAGAAAAGAGAAGCCAAGATAATCATTAGGTACCTAGGACATAAAGGAAAAAGGTTCCGCTTAATCCTATCAAAATGAGGTCCTGAGTGGAAGAAGATGGCGGAAGGCCGAGCGGCGGACGGGATACCTGGTATCTAGTTGATAGTCGCTGGTTCAAACAGTGGAAAAAATATGTTGGATTTGACAGTTGGGACAAATACTAGATGGGAGATCAAAGTGTGTATCCTGGACCTATTGATAACTCTGGACTTCTCAAAGATGGTGATGCCCAGTCACTTAAGGAACATCTTATTGATGAATTGGACTACATACTATTGCCAACTGAGGGCTGGAATAAACTTGTCAGCTGGTACACATTGATGGAAGGTCAAGAGCCAATAGCAAGAAAGGTGGTTGAACAGGGTATGTTTGTAAAG
>PVHP010029020.1:0-22890 GCA_004024765.1 Zapus hudsonius
GGATAGACAGAGGGGGGGAGGGTGGGGACCGAAACACAAGGAAAGCCGCCAAAGGAAAGCCTCAGGTGCTGGCGGGCAGACCCTGCCTGCCTGGACGACTCACTGCCTTCTGCGAGCGCTGGTCAATGCTGGTGGCTTCCAGTCGTGCGGATCCTGTGCTCGGACGTGCCTGGAATTCAGCGTGCGGTCGCAGCTTGTGTCCACAATCTGGATCCCTGCTGACAACCCTGGCCCTTATTTCCCGAGGTGTATGGTGTGTCTGCTAGTCAGCCATCTTCCCCGGAAGTCCCTCCTGGCCTAATCTTTAATGAAGAATAATAAAGATGGACCCAAGAAGACAAATTATGAATTACTGTGTTTACTTGAGGAGAAATCACTAATTGTGGAGTTTGTTTTAGGGGAATTGGGATCTGGGAAGGAAGACCAGCTCATGTTCTCATGTGGAAAACATATAAGAAAGATGGGAGTTTGTGGAAAAACTGGACTAAAACTGCAAGCACATCATTTAAGAGAAACTGAGGCTTCCCAGAAATGATAAGAGGGGGGCCTTGGACATGTGGAAGGTGTACTCTAGGAGCAAGTGTAGGGAGACTTAGAAGAGATGCACCCGATGTTTGCTGTGTGCTTTCCATGGAGGAAAGCTAAGGGAGGGTTGGTGAGAGCACCCATGAGGCAGATCCAGAGTATAAATACACATGTGGTGAATTCAGAGACCATGGGAAGGTGGTACATGTAGCTAAGTGAAAAATTATAAAGCAGAGAGGCTAGGATTAAGGGACAGGGCTAGCTATGTTTTCCCAGCTGATGGAAGGGGATAGGACTCAGAACTCACATGGGGTCCAGGCCACACAGGGTAGGAGCTGCACATGAGTGTTCCTGGAAGGAAGAGAGAAGCCAGAGAGAGAAAGAGGGCGGGGCTGCCACCTTTACAGTGTCTGATTCAGTTAGGCAGGGGAAAAGCTGATTGGTTAGTAATTTGCAGGGTGGATCCCAAGAGTCAGCCCACACCTTGGTTGACTGGGCTCCCTAGAGATGGACAGCAGGGGGCAATGTAGATCAGTCTAGGTTAAACATGAGTTCCAGTTCTTCCAGGAGTCTTTATTCTTGTGCCAAGATGAGATAGCAAGTGGAGTGGCATCTCTTATTTCCCTCTGGGCCTCAGTCACTGCAACTGCCTAAAAGAAGCTTGCTTTCTCCTATTCTCTCTCAATAGGACAGAACACTGTCCATTGGAAGGCACTGCTAGCCCCGAGGTACTTTTTAGTTTCTGCTCATTTTGTTCCATCCTATGAGAGTTCCAGGAAGCTCTTGAATTTTGAATCAGACTCACCTGCCTGGATCATGTCCTTATCCTGTCTCCCGTGTGCCCTAGTGTGGGAAGGATTTGTGTGATTGTAGAACTGTATGTTTCTGAATCTGTACGTTTTATGGCAAATTTCCTCTGCATTGAAAAGTATAAGCACCTATTGCCAGCTTTATCAAAAGCAGCTTAGACAGCTCACAACAGAAGGCCTGAGGGTCATCAAAGACCCCCTGAGATTTAGGCACTCCCTGGGGTAGCTGTACGCAATAATGCATGAGGTCTGGTGGCCTCAGAGTCCATAGAGGGTAAAACATCAAGGAACAATGAGCTCCATCTAAGGTGTTGTCGTAGTCAGCTCATGCTGCTGGGATGAACCTCCAAACCAGTTTCAGTTTATGGGCGGAAGAAAGGATTTATTTGAAGCATATAGATCTGTGTAGTGATAGAAAGACCACCATCAGCAACTCCAAAACCAAGCACACTCAAGAAGCCAACATGCAGGAACCCCATGCAGAGCTCAAACTGCTCTTTGCATATGTATATCTGGAATTCCAGATTCGTCCTCAGAAACACCTTAGGGCTGGACTCTAGAATCTGCCCACAGTGATCCTCTTTCAAGTTATAAGCTTTAACAAAACTCCTGAATCTGTTGGGGGGGCATCCATTCAAACTATCACACACAGGTGGGTTCTTTGGAGTCTCCTTGCTCTGTAAGAAAGCCCTCACCCTGAGGCTGAGGAAGAGTGTTCAAGGAGGAATCTTCACACAGGAAGCCCCATCAAAGGGGCTGCTTTGGGGGCTCCACTTTCCTATAAATAACTCTTCTCCATGTTCTGTAAGTGACCCCCAAGAAACTCACTGGTTCACTGAACTGGTATTGGTGTAATTGTGCTTCTGTCTGCCATCTGAGCCCTGTTTTCTCTTCTCCCCAGGGGAAAGGAAGGATAGTAGAACAGAATGATAAGATGTGATCCATTCCATGGAGAGTTCCACGAGAGCAGGTCTGCATCTGGAATCCTGTGACATTTTGTCCCTACTTAGGTGGTGTGACATTGTTGACTTAGCTTAGAATCACCTAGGAAGGAGACAGGCATTTGTATGGCTGTCAGGGTGTTTCCAGAAAGGGTTAACTGAAGAGGGAAGACCCATGGTGAATGTGGGTGGCGTCATCCCTTACACTGGGGTCCTGGACTGAGTCATAAAGGAGAAAAGAGACAGTGAGCTGAGCACACCAGTATTCATCTCTCTGCTTCCTGACTGTGGATGCAGCGTTGGCACTCACTTCACACTCCTGCCACTATGACCCCCTCCCCCATGATGGCCGCCTCCCTTAGGTTTATTTCTTCTCAGGCGTTTGGTCAGAGCATTGAGAAAAGTAACTAGTGTGCTGGGGAAAGCTGAGTGGATCCTGGTGAGTCGTAAGAACAGTAAATGGGACAATACATGTATGGCCGTAGTAGGGCCCTGAGTCACCCAATTTTTCCCCTCTCTTGTATCCCATGTCTCTATATTTTGGTTAAACTGGCTACTTTTGTTTACCTTTTCCATTAACAACGTTTACCTAAACAGAGTGAAGATTTTTCCCTACTTTTATTGTCTTTTTGTTTTTATGAGGTAGGGTCTCACTCTAGCCCAGGCTGACCTGGAATTCACTATGTAGTCTCAGGGTGTCATCAAACTCACAGTGATCCTCTTACCTCTGCTCTCAAGTGCTGGGATTAAAGGCGTGCACCACCATTCCTGGCTCACCTACTTCTGGCTAAACTACAATATTTAAAAAAGAAAAATATCAGCTACTGGCTCACTCTTTTTAGGCAGGTTTCTAGTGTTATATGTTTATGTTTTCTTCTTTAAGGCTCACCTCTACAGCCCACATATAGTAATAATCATAGTTTCAAGTTTCTGGGGACCCATGTTTATTTGATTTAATCTATGAGGATATAAGCGTCTTGGGAATTGTGCCACTATTCTCTAGTGACTTTTAAAATAACAACCGAGTTTCTGGCTTGTGTTTAGTTTATAATCCATTCTGTAACTTGCTGTCTTTCTTGTGCTTGGCTGTTTTATCCTTAATCCTGTGTGGTGGTTGCTTGCTTTTTTATCCCTAAGTGCCCTACCTTGCAGAACCTTGGTGTTACATAAATATTTATTACAGGAGCTACCAGGGGCCACATCGAGGATTCCAGAGCCTTCGCTTTCTTTTTGTATCCTTGGAAGGAAACCAGGGCAAACCCCTGCTTTTTAGGTATATATCACTTCTGGGGTTCCATTTGAATCAGCCCAGTTTCCCTTCTATCCAGACATAGGACTCTGTTGTCCTCCCTTTTTTAGGACTTTTCTGCATGGTCCTTTAATAGGGCATCTGATCTTGTGATGTTAGAATGACATCCTAGTCACTTTCGCTACCTATAGCCCCCTCAAAATTCTGCTCAGTCTTTCACTTTCTATGTCTTTGAAATGGACTTGAGACTTCTATGAAACAGTATCCATTTAGCACAGTTCTCACAAAAGAGAGACCAGAACTGGAATTCTGCAGGCAAACAAATAGACAGCGAGAAGGTGAACTCCATTGGGCTTACATCTACTGGGTGGTAGAGAAATGATTTCTGTTCACATGTATTGACACAGCACCAAGGGTATTATTTTTCAAGACCACACGAGAATAGATCTCGTGTGTTGCTATGTCCTTTCTAAGTACTGTAGCAAAGGGAATTGTGAGTGCAGACCTCTAGATTCAGGCAGAATGTGGCTGTGGCATGATGTCTTCTCCGGGTTCCTCCTATCCCAAACACACAGTTTCTTCTGCTCATAGCTGTCCTACCAAGTGCCACATGGTCAACCAGGCATTTCCTGTTTCTCCTCCTCCTCCTTCTGTCTTTCTCTTTCTCCGTTCCCTCCTTCCCTTCCCTTCCTTCCTCCTTCCTTCCTCCTTCCCTCTTCTAGAACCCTTTCCCCCTCTTCCTTTCTTTTCGTATCTTATCTTTTCTTTTTCTTTTTGGCAGTTCTGGGGAGTAAACCCAGGAAGGGCCTCATGCTTGCAAAGCAAGCATTCCATCAACTGCGCTATCTCCTCAGGCTCAACCATGCATTGTTTGACAAAAGGGCAAATACTTGGATTTCACAAATAGAATATTTCAAAAAAAATATAGATGTCCCTGTGAAAAGTGATTGTCCAAACAATATATCAAAATAGAAATTGACATTAAATTATATGTGAATACTTTCTTTTTTGGTTAGATACTTCCGTGGGGTTAAATGCCCATGCCTTCCCCCATTCTATGATCACTCTAGCCTCGTCAGTGTTACAGATAAACGGTCTAAGTGCTGGAAATTTTCTTTTTTTCTTCATTTATATTTCCTTATCTACTGGAAAATCTGTTAAATTTTCTATTTAAAACATCTTTTTGCCAGGCATCCCTCACTCTTGAAATAGTAGGTTTCAGGAGGCTAAGGGATTTAGATTGTGAGCTTGAGTCCAGCCTGAGGCTACATAGAAAGTTCCAGGCCTTGTAAGGCTCTCTAGCAAGATCCTGTCTCATTTCACCTCCTAATCTTTTCTCTAAAAATTTAGTCATAAAAACATTTTTATACAAAAGTCTTTGATTAACAAGACATTCTGCTGCATGAAAGCTTTTGGAAGTAGAAATACATCTTTTCCTTTAGGAACTAATTCTAAACTAATGAGGCTCTGATCATGCAGTACAAAAATATGAACGTTTTGAGTTTAGGCATTTAGAACTCAGATACTTTCAGAAACCTGGAAACACATAGATTGGGAAGTTGGTGCTGTTCCATTGACAAGACTCTAAGAAACTCTTTTAGAAATCTTGGTCTTGAGGGAGGAAGCTGTAGGGACGATAGACCATGGAGCCATGGAGACGTAATAATTTAGGAAACTGATGGGGATGGGCAGCCCCAGCCTAGTGAGTCCAGCTGATGGCTCTTTGGAATAGAATGTGAAACAGAGCCTATGATGTCACTCTAGAGGCTACTGTTGTGAGACTATGCAGGGCTAGGGCAAGACCGAGGTAGTTCCTGCCAGCTGTAAGAATCAGTGGGTTCCCACCCACACTGACTTTTGAGCTCTAGCAGTCAGGAGGGGAGTGAGACCATGACCTTCTTGCTCTGGACCAGTGGCAGCCCATTGTGCATTCTAGGGGAAGCACGAGGCTTTGAACAGCTTGGAGGAGATTCCATCTTCCCTTTGCAGATCCACAGGGAATGGTAGAATGTATAGTGAGGAGGGTTCCTGGATACCTTCAACATCACCGGACTCCAGCACAAAGGAGTGTTTGCTCAGGTTGGGTAAGAAAGTAGTGGGGAATAAAATTTGGGGAGCCATTTTAGGAAGTGTGATAGCACCTCTTTCCTGTTAGGAAGAAACTGTGCCCCTTCTTAGCAATGAAGCTGGTTTTATAATGGCTCATTTTCACACAGAAAACATGATGAAGCTCCAAACGCTGGAACTCATCTTTGGCTTAGAAACATGGTGTGAAGGTGTCTGCCCCTCTGGGTGAGAACAGATGTGCAGGCCTTGGGGCTTTTCCATGTGTGAATGTTACCTCAAAAACTTTCAACTAACTTGGGAAATTTGAAATTTTGCTCCAAAGGTGATTGTGGTGGTTGAAACCAAGTTTACTCTGCAAGTTTGAATGTGATTTATATGCTACAAAATTGCCCTGTGTGGTCTTATTAAACTGTTTGAAACCATAGTTTGGATAGCACATTCTTGTGTTTTCTCATCTGTGTTTAAAATGTGAAAGAATGAAAACTAAAGAGAAGGAGATGATGAGAAGAATGTGTACTTGGGAGAAAAGAGAAGGAAACAATGGGAACTTAATAGGGTCAGAAGATGATTTCAGCTGATCTCAGATCTTGAAATCACGGCAGCAGAATCTCTTCTAGTAATGTTTTGTGGTTTCTGGGGCTGGCACTGTGAAGGTAACTCAGTTGATGAAGTGTTTACCTTGCAAGGCTGAAGACCTTGAATTTCATCTCTAGAACCTACATAAAATGCCAGACATGGTTGTGATTACCTATAATTCCAGAACTGGTCAAGCAGAGACAGGTGGATCCCTGGGGCTTTTTTTTTCCAGTCTAGCCTAATTGGTGAGCTCCAGACCAATGAGAGAACTTGTCTTCAAAAGAGGTGGAAGACATTCCTGAGATTGGTACTTGTGGTTGTCCTCTGGCCTTCATGTGCATGTGCACATGCATTCAGATGTACATATGCACATGTGTGTACTCACATGCATAAAAGAATTATAATTTCTTAGGGTGATATTGCAAGCCTTCTTTATTGTTCCTTCAAAAGTAAAAAGAAAGGCAAGCACCTATCATTGTTCTGGAGACAAGCAGCCAGGCAGAGGGAGTTGGTAATAATGTACCTAGTTGGCACGCTCTAACTGGCACCCGGAAGGGCAGAGAAAGTGGAGTTATTCCTGTAGATTCTTCATTAAGAACCTATCGTGTGCCCAGAATTGTGGAGTCCTAGCCCTCAACCTGCTTTGCCTGCCCTCCAGAAGGACCAGGTGTACTGGAGCAGGTATGCCACTTGATTTTACTGTGTGATGTTCTCCAGGGAAACTGAATAATTCAAAACAGGCATAGCATGCATGTGGAGGCCAGAGGACAGGTGCTAGTCCTCACCTTCCACCTTGTTTGAAGCAGTGTTTCTTGATAATTGCTACATTAACCAGGATTATGAGCTTATGGGGATTGTGTCTCTACCTCCTGGAATACAGATGCTTGTGCTACTGTGTCTGGTTTTACATGGTGCTGGGTATCTGAACCCAAGTACTTCCATTTGTACAGCAAGCATTTTATCCATAGAACCATCTCCCCAGCCTGAAATAGATCTTGTAAGTGTGTCTATGTGTTTTTATCACAAATCCTTGCCTCCCATAAGTCTCCCCATTTACTACCAGAAAGCTGGAGCCCAGGGTCAATGGTGGTGTAGTTCAGTGTGTGTCCAAAGGCCTGGGATGGTGTCAACCCCAGATCAAGGGCAGGACAAGACAAGACGAGATGTCTCAGCCTAGTTAGTGATGCAGAATAAATGGGGTCCATTTTGTTCCATTAAGGTTCAGTGGATTGGATGATGCCCATCCCACTAGGAGGGAAAGTCTGCAGGATTCACCAATTTAATCGCTGGTCTCAGCAGGAAACACCTTCAGAGACACTCCCAGAAGCCATGCTTTATCAGGGTACCTCATAGCTCCATCAAGTTGATGCTTAAAAGTAACCATCCCATGGTGGAAGTGTGAGTACATACTCTGAGCTCCCAGACCAGGGAGGGCTAACCTCAGAATGTGTGAGTCAGGGAAGGCCTGGATCCATGGGGGTGGTGGTGCTTGGAGAGTGATAGAAACTTTGTAGGTAAACAAGATGCTGAACTGGACATGGTGATGCAAGCTTGTAATGTCAGCACATGGAAGACTTAAGGCAAGAGGATCGCCAGTTCTAGGCCATCCTGGGATGCATGGCACGACCCCATCTCATGAAATGAAACCAAACAAGCAAAAGGTGTTGAAGGAGCAGAAACTGGCAGATGGGAAAGCAGGGGAAGATCACCAGCTGACCTGGAGGCACCAGTAAGAAGTGCAGGAGGGCAGGGCACTCTTTGGCATGCCGAGGAAGATGTTGTGAGTGGAGGTCAGGGGTTGATGACACTACAATATTCAAACCCACCTCTCTAGACAGTGGGAGTCAGTGGAGGCTTATAATACAGGAGGAAGACCTTGCTCTTCTGCTGGCAGGAAGCTAAATGATGGCTACCGATACATTCTTATCTCCTTAACTCCTTTGCACCTCAATTAAAGATTTCTGGAATGTTGATATGAGGTTGAGCAGGGTCTCAGGCACTGGAACATTATGGTCCTTAGGAGTTAGGGTCTAGGATCAGTGGGCTCTTGTTGCTCCTCTGTTCTCCTTTCTTTTTTTTTCTCTTACTCTTTCTTTCCCTCGCTCTCCCTCCCTTTCCTCTCTCTTTCCCTCTCTTTTTTCCTTCTTCCTTCCGCAAACTCATTATGTTGCATCATGGACCTATCATCCTCTTACCTCCCCTCCCTCCCTCCCTCCCTCCTTCCCTCCCTTCCTCCCTCTCTCCCTCCTGCCCTTGATTTTCCCCCCTCTCTCCCTCCCTCCCTCCCTTCTGAGACAAGCCTCCAAAATCTCAGGCTAGCCTCAACCTCATTATGTAGTAGACTCCATCCACCTACTATGTGCTGGGATTACAGGTGTGCATTGCCCTGCCTTATTTACACAGTGCTGGGTAACCAACCCAGGGCCACGTGAGCACTAGAAAGAACTTCCCAACTCTACGAAGCTCTCCCCCAGGCTCTTGTTTTAGTTGTCAACCTTCCTCCTTATAAATATACGCACCAATTACTGCAAATACCTTTTCTCCCATTCCCAAAGAACCTAGAGCATAGGTCCATGGGTGTGAGGACTTTTGAAACTGAAATTGAATGGAACTTATTTACTCCTTTTTATTTTATTATCTTAAATGTTTTTATTTATTTGAGAGAGAGAGAGAGAGAGAGAGAGAGAGAGAGAGAGAGAGAGAGAGAGAGAGGCAGACAGAGAAACAGAGAGAATAGGAGCGCCAGGGCTTCTAGCCACTGCAAATGAATTCCAGATGCATGTGCCCTCTTGTGCATCTGGCTTTATATGGGCACTGTGGAATTGAACTTGTGTCCTTCTGCATTGCAGGCAAATGACTTAACCACTAAGCCATCTCTTCAGTCCACTCCTTTTTATTTTTGACAAAGTTTTTGGAGAATGAGATGCATTGAAACAAGGGCTGGATATTACTCCAATACCGGGCCTGTCTACCAGTCAGAGGGTCTGAGGCACATATCCTGTGAGTACTGTAGCCACCTCAACAATCACTGACATGGCTAAAGAGAATCTATTGTCATCTCTGCTGCTGGTCTTGGCCCTGGGGAACCCCCAAATGAAATGATTCATGGGCCCTACCTCTAATGAGAAACACTCTATGGTCTTCATGATACCAGAAGTTAGAATAGTGGTAGAAAGGATAATGCAGTTACTGTTCCATGGTAACAGATTTTCAGATCCATCCTTTATAGCTTAGTGTGCGTATATGATGATTTTCTTGGGCCAAACGACCAGCTTGGAATTGTTGGATCGAAAGTATGTACATTTCTGGTATCTCATTGAAAATTGCTGGGTGCCTCCTTTTAGGCTTATCAAATTACTTTCTCATCAAACATATACCAAAGTGCATTTTCCTTACTTTTCACTAACACCACGTGCTAACACACTTCTTTGGATGGCTTAGAGGGAGATGGCCCAATAGGAAATACCTGATTTAACTTGCCTTTGTTTGATAGTAAGATCATGTTTTTTTTTCATGTAACATGTTTAGAATGTGGAATTTTATACTATGTGGATCTTTTTGTAATTAAAAGTAAAAACAAAAGCAAAAATGTCTAAGAGTATACATATGTGCATGACTGAATTATTTTTAATTGGTGGTTTGAATACATCCTCTCTGAGATACCAGAAGGTCTTGCTGTCTTCATGGGATTGATGAGAATTTGTGCTCACAGGTTTACAATGATGGGACAAAGTAGCTATGCATTACAGAAGCAAAAAAAAAAAAAAAGCTTTGTCCTCTTTGTTAAAAAAAAATCTTTAAATGTGCTAACAAAAGCAGCAAGTGTTCCCTAGCTGTCCTTGAGATAAGCTTAACATGTACCTCTATATCACTAACATACATTCACATATGCATATAAGTATATTTCATTTAAGAAACCGGCATATTGAACATACTGTTTCATGAACAACATTTTTTTAAACTTACTGTGTTTTGAGCATTTTTCTAAGTCACAAACATTCTTCTATGTTATAATTTTTCATGACTATGTAAGACATTGAGACACTGTTTAATCAATCCTTCAGTGTTGGACATATAAGACGTTCCCACAGTTTGCAAGATGGGCTGTACATAGGTCATAGGGATCATATCTTTTTTAATGTAATTTTCCTGCCTTCTGTCACCTTTCAATTCCAGGGAGACATGGGCAAGTATTCACCTGGGTCTTAGTTCAGGCTGGTGCTCCCACACCTTCCTCTTGACTTCTAGTTATTGCATCTCATCTGGGATCATTTTTCAGTTTTGAGCTTTGTTCAGAAATGATATTATTAAGTGATAAATTATTTATCCCAAGACTTTAAAATTAAAGACCTGAGCTATCCTCTTTCTTTGAGGAAAAAGCTTCTGTCTGAGATGTTTTTTCTTCTAAGCAAAGGTTAGGTAGTGAAATGTGTGTTTTTATGATCTGTGGTGGGAGACTTCTTGGTTTTGATTCCTATTCCTCAGTTTATTTTATATCCTTCAGCAAGTTTATTGACTCCCTGAGTCTCAGTCTCTTATCTATAAAATGGTTTAATAATCGTGTTTTTCATCACAGGGGTGTTAGAAGGCAGATAGGCTCACCACTGTATCACCGACTCGACTTCTCCCCTACCCCCAAGGCTTTGGGCCATCTCTTTCAGCAGAGGAGGGCAGGTATCCCAGCGGACAGACTTCTTCCCAGGTATCTACAGCTGTAAGTTTAACAAGCTCTGTGTCCACACATGCACATGTGTGCTGAGTGAGGGCTGTAGCCACACACAGGTGCTGTGGTTTCCAGAAGACATGGTGGAAACAGAAGTGATAAGAATCCTTAGAGATGTGGGTTATCCAATTACAAAATCCAAGCAGGGAGCACCAGCTGTTTTTGAGGTTACACGTAGATCACGGAAGCTGTGAGAAGAGGCTGACTTTGGTAGTGTGGCAAGGAAGATTGCAATTCTTTTATTGCCAACCAGCATGGCAATAAAATGAGAATTTTACATAAATTCTCATTTAGTGCAAAAAAAAAGTGATCGGAGATACTTCATTTTGATAAAGGAGAAGCTGCTTTGAGTAACAGCATCATTGCAAGAGAATTGAAGACCAGGTAAAGAAAGTGCAAACTCCAAATGATCTGTGTTCCTGATCTGGGAAGAGATTGTGTTCATGTAGAGATTCAGTGGAGAATGCTGTATCACTTTGATGAGCTGATGGGGATCTACTGAGAGAAGAGGGAGAGGTAAGAGACAGAGAATAAAATCCCACAGATTTTAGAATAGCGTTTTTGGATATCTAGACTGATAATCAAATGTAAGTTTCATGAGAAAGAAGGGGAACCATTAATTCCCAGAGACCCCCATGTGCTTCCACAGAAAAGCACCATGGGTGATCTTGTTGGGCTTCTAAATAGCGTCACTCTGGTGAAAGGATGGCTGGAAAGTTTTCCATATGGGGCTAAAGATTCAGACATGGTATATATGGTAGTTACTCAGTTTCCTTGGGGAAATTAAGCAGTAAGACTCAGGAAAAAGCGCAAGAGTGATGCTTCATTGATGTGGAGACAAAATTAGCTCAATGGTTGCTCCTTCCAGATACGGGTGAGGGACTAAGAGTTGAGATCACCCAAGAGAGAAGCTTGCCTCGCCTCTCTTGGGTGCACCATCTTCATCTGTACTTTCAATGAGGATATAGATGGCCGGCTTATCAAATTTGTGGAAAATTTAGAGTCGGTTTAATGTTAGTTGCCAGAGCATTGCAGCTGACTTTAGAGGTCAGAGATAATGATGATGATACAATCCGCAGGAGAGGGAGGTAATCCCAAGGCGAGGGTCACATCAACAGAGAAATCCTTTACATAAACTGCTTGCCAATCTGAAATGGAAAATGAGTTTCTAAGTTAGGAAAGATTTAACCAAACTGTGACATTTTCTTTTCACAGAATGAAAGTGAAAAGGGTACTTATAAAAAAATGATGGCATATATAGGATGAATAAGGACTTAGTCAGCAAATATGATTGTATTAAAAGCATCTAGGTAATTTTCTTTTATGCATAGTGTGGAATTTTTTCTAAGGAGCAAAGTTGAGGTTAGTCCAGAACTTTTGGTCCTCCTGCCTCCGCCTCCCAAGTGCTGGGATTATAGGCATGCACAAACATCCCTGCTTCATGCTGTGTTGGGGATTGAACACAGGGCTTCATGCATGCTAGGCACAAGCTCTGCCAATTAAGCTGCACCCTCAGCATCTTTTTTTTTTTAAATTACAGACAAGACTAAGCTATTTGAAAATGTACCACCACTTTCTCAAGCATTTTTTGTTGCAAGTTAACATATTCTTTCTTTAATAAAACTTAAATAAAAATCTTTATGTATAAAAGGGCTAAAATAACATTTCCATGAATTCTCAGATGAAAAGACATTTATATCTTTCTTGAAGTTACATAATGAGCAAGTGTCAATGATTATGCATAAGGAAAGTTTATTAGACACTCTATGACAATTTTACTGTATGCCATTTGCTCCTGTCCTTTCTAGAGAAAGGTTTTCAGAGTTTTGGGTTATGATCCATATTAGGGCTGTACTTCTGATGCATCAGGGTGGCCATATACATAAAACAAGAACAGTATGCAGTAATACTTTTTCTATGTTTCATGCTAATCTTCTAGATCTGATTCACTCAATCCAGAGCCCCAATGATTCTCTAGTTTCTTTCCTGCCCTCCACCCCAGGACTAGGGCTGCACACATGCAGAGCCACACTCAGATGCTTAACTGAGTTTTGGGAATGATTCGCAGGCAGTCTTGGGCTCTCATTCTTGCTCAGGAAGCTCTCTCAATCAATCCCTAGCCCCCAGTTTTTCTGTGGCAGCACAATTCCTTAAATAGAAACCTTCACATCTGACCTCATGTGAAGTGTGACAGTGTCAAAGCATACCCAGACATATGACATATAGCATATGCAATTGCTTTCTGTCTGTATGTTGAAGGTGTGTATAAAATGCAAATAAATTTTGGGTGTGGTCTAGGGTTCAGTCCCTATGATCCCATTGTACATAGGCAAATAATCCAAAACCTAAACCCTCCCTCCCACAAAATCCCAGCATTTTAGATCAAGGACACTCAGCCTGCAGTTGTGTGCTGACTCTTGGTTTCAGAGGAGTAGCAGAGGTTGTTTGTCTTAATGACTTTGTCAGGAAGACACTCAGAGTTGACCACGCAGCAGTGCTGCCTTCAGAAGCAGCCTTCTCATGTCACGCAAGTACCTTTCATTGCTGCTGTGACCAACTACCACCCTTGAGAGGTACACTCCTTTCGGAAGGTTCTGGTAAAAAATCTGTTTTCCCACTTCTACTCATTCCTTGTCTCCATTCCATCATCCAAGCCTGCCATGGTCATGGTCATTTGGGTCTTTCTCACTTCCCAGCACTCTGACACTTGGGTCTTTGGCTGTATCTGTCCTGTACCTTCTGTCTCTCTTGCCTGGTGAACTG
This sequence comes from Zapus hudsonius, assembly GCA_004024765.1. Taxonomy (NCBI): domain Eukaryota; kingdom Metazoa; phylum Chordata; class Mammalia; order Rodentia; family Dipodidae; genus Zapus; species Zapus hudsonius. Next base: position 13,654 of record PVHP010029020.1, read on the forward strand.
ACACCCTCACAGATTATGTGAGGAATGATGGTGATATGAACATTTTGGGGAATGGAGGAGGTTGCTACGCCATCCACTCACCACGAGCTAGTTCTTTTTTCTTGGTCATGGTCCTGCTTTTGGGAAAAACATATTTAATATGTCTTCTGTTCATGTAACATATGATCTTATTTAACCTACAGCAAGGAAATTAGAAGCCTACAGATGTCAATTTTGAGAAAGCCTTCAGTCCTGAAGGCAGAGACTGAGGAAAGTATGGGAAAGCTGTTTTGTGGAAGGAAAGATCCTCCTCTGCTGGTTGTGAGGGTAACCTGTGTTGAGCAGATACTTGCTTGTTGTTGGCCAGGAAGAGGGGGAACTAAGCAACCCTCAGTAGAATTGGTGAGAATTGGATTGATGGTGTCTTAGCTGTGTAATTCCTACTTGGTCAGTGTTGGGAAGGCAATTGGAAGGCGCCTATGGCTAGACCTGGAGGTTGGGTGGGTGGTGGGCCATTAGAGGGAAGGGAGCCTTTGAGAGTTCTTGTTCTATTGCAGATGCTAGTCTGTTGAACCGTGGGACTCCCTGGCTTGATGCTTGCAACTCACAGGAGAAGCGATAAGTTAAAAACACTGTCATATTCAAAAAATGTAAAGCAAAATTTGAAGCTCCAGGATTTCATTCCTTTAACAGTGATGCAACAGTTGAGTGAGCCTTGGAGGGCTTTGACTATGGTGAGGAGGATGCCTTCCATCTGGAGAGGTTAAAGTTTATTTGAAAAGTTTAATCTGAAAATAGATTAAGAAATCAATAAAATATTAACAACACCATTCCTAAATTCCCCAAGTGAATGTGGAATATTAACAAGCTGAAAGAGAAAAATCAGTTTAGACAGTTTTTCAAATTGGAGTCCTTAGTGAATGCAAAATAAGCACTTGTCACACAGGGTGTGAGAGCAGCTGGTGACAGCCTTGGGCTGTGGTGTTCATCCTGGATCCACCATGTTCCTGGGCTACTCTGGCCAGTGAATATACATGGCTGGGGACTAGATCTGGGTCCTTCCTGCCCTTTGGGGGACTCTCCTCCTGCCTCCCCTTTAGCTTGTTCAGAGCTGTTCCTGCAGTGGGAGGCTCTCCTCTCCCACCCTCCTTCATTCTCTCTGTTCTGTAGGGGTCAGGCCTATGTCTAGGAGGTCCTCCTGGCCAGCTCTTTCTCCTCGAACATTTACCATGGGATGTTGTTCAGTGACAGCCGTGCATTACAGCTGGAACAGAGTGATGAGGGGACTGAGTGGGAGGAGCCAGCCTCATACCAGGTAGATGTGCCAATGGTATAGGACCTACTGAACCATTTTATGAATTTCTTCCATTGCTATCAGATAAGACATAAACATTTTTTGAATATCTATACCTTGCCTATATTTGCGTGTGTGCACATGTGTGTGCATGATGATATGTCTGCGTGTACTTTGTGTGTGGTGTGCGTTGGTGTTGAGGCCAGAGGTGATGTTGGGTGTCTCCCTCCATTGCTTTCCACTTTATTTATTGAGACACAATCTCTCATTGAACCCAGAGTTTGCCTACTTGGCTAGTATAGCTAGTTACCTTGCCCCGGGATCCCCTACCTTTGCCTCCTGTGCACAAATGACAGATCTGTGTCACCACACCCAACATTTATGTGGGTTCTGGGTATCCAAGCTCAGGTCCTCATGCTTGGATGACAAGCGCTTTACCAACTAAGCCATCTTACCCCACCTCTCATTTATGTTTTTCAGCCAATTTCTTTGATGTTGAGTTTAATCATAATATACATCAAGATAGTTGGGGTGGAATACAGTTTCATATTTCCATCAAAGCAAGCAGTCAAAGAAGATGCCAAGATATTTGATTCTGTAATAATTATATAATAGACACTGGACTTTAGATAGTGCCAGGGACCACTGTAGGCATTTTATCTTTCTTACTTTTCTTTGGCAGAGCTAAGAATTGAATCTTGGGCCTTGCACATGCTAGGCAAACGTTGTACCCCTGAGTTATGTCCCCATGCTGGCATTTATGAACTTTTTAATTCCCAAATACTCTGTGGTAGTTATCACCATAATATTACAGATGGGGAAACTAAGTCATAGAGTTAGAGACTATTGGGGCTATGATCCAAATCCAGATAGTTTGGCTGCAAAGTCTCTGTTCTAGTCATTTCCCATGGCATATTGTTTCCCACGGTGGCAGGACACGTTGGAATGTAGCACAGCCATACCAGGAAGCTGACATTGGAGAAGGCGGAGTCCAGAAAACAAAACATGAAACTTTGATCACTGTTAGATTCCAAGTTAACTCTTGGCAGCATATTTAGTATGTAAGCCCATGGTGGGAGATGACTCATGATTTTAGCGTCTTACATAAGATTATTCAGTTAGTTACATGTAGTTTATTTTCAGGTATCTACTGTAATATTTCAGAAGGCTTAGCAACCGTCTCCAAAGAGGGGGATCAGCTATCTTTGTGATATAATATTCTGAGCCACGTAAATGTTTTTATAACAGAATCACATGGGGAATCAAGGTTTCTTGTTCTCTTGGCTTGTAAATTCTTCACTGTTTGTTTATTTTATTTTATTTTTTTTCTGTCCAATATTTTTCTTTTTTAAAAATTGTCTCACTGTTTGTTTATTTTGAGACAGGGTTTCATACTGAAGCCCAGTCTAGACTGGAATTTACTATGTTGCCCAAGCTGGTTTTGAACTCATGGTGATTCTCCAGCCTCAGCCTCCTGAGTGCTGAGATTATAGGTGTGAATCACACCTGGCTTAGTTTGCACATTATAATATCACACTGCCTGGCATCCCCACCCCCAAATAAACTTTCTGGACAGACCCTTAAAGGCATGCCCAGAGGTTTGTCTCCTAGGTGGTTTCACATCCTTTCAGGTTGACAAAGAGGATTTACTGTCACAGCTCATGAAGAGGTAAGGTTTACTTCAGCTCACATGGGAGGATTTAGTCAATGTTCGGTTAAACCTGTGGTAAGGTAGCAAGCACATCATGGTGGCACCGTGTGGAAATAAAAATTACCTCATGGTCAGGACACTAAACAGCGGAAGAGGATCCTCAAACATCCCCTAAGGCCTTTCTCTCAATAACTACAGGACCTCCCACTAGGCTGTACCTCTTAAAGGGTCCACCACCTCCCATTGGGAACCAAACTTTTGGTTGGGGAGTGAGTCACTATCCAAACCATAGATGTTGGCCATCTTCTACAGAGGTGGTTATTTAAAATTGGTGCTGAATACCTGGATCTTTCTTTCTTTTCCTTTTTAATTAATTAATTATGGTTTATTAAGTAGAAAGTTTGTATGAAAAAGTCACATGTTGGTAGCACCATTTCCCTCCTCCCTGTCCCCATTCTACTGAGGGCCCTCCTCGGTGGGAGTTGTTCAAGCAGTAGTCAGTCATTGGTACCTGGATCTTTCTAGAGACCAGATGCATGTGGGAAGGAAAAGAATGGAGGGTGAGGAAGAAAGGATTTGCTGCCTGATTTCACTGTAAACTGTGGTTCTGAGTACATCAAGGCTAAGCTTGGTGTCATGGTTTGATACAGGTGTCCCCCACAAACAAATGAATGTGTTCTGATAGATCGATCCTCAGCTGATGGCAATTCGGGAATTCGAACCTCACTAGAGCTGTGTTGTTGGGGTGGGCTTATGGGGGTTAAAAGCCAGCTTCCCCTTGCCAGTATTTGGCACACCTTCCTGCCGCTGTTTGCAGTGCTGTGGCAGAGGTGATGTCCACCCCTCTGCTCATGCCATTGTTTTCCCTGCCAGGATGGAGTCTCCCCTGGAGTCCATAAGCCTAATAAACCCATTCCTCCACAAGCCACTTTTGTTTGGGTTCTTCCTGCGCAGCAACTAGAAAGCTTGACCGCAACACTTGGTGATTTAAAAGGATGTCGAACAGAATATGGGACTATTCCATATATGCAGCTTTCCACAGCAGATGCCCATGACGCTGGTTCCTTCACCATCTTGGGGTTTCCATTGCGACTTATTCTTCTCCTTCACAGGTTCATGCAGAGGCCTCTCAGGGCACCACGCCTGTAGGGACTTCAGCTCTGCCACCCATTCATTGCTTGCCCTCAGCAGCTCTCTGGAACTGTGGTGCAAGACTCTACTCTATGAATCCTTCCATTTTACATCTTTTCTGTCAGCAAAACCAGCACCACCTGGACAACACTGCCAGTTTCTGCTGGTATCTGGAGATGCAGCCTGACCTTTTCAAACATGTCTGCAGCTTCCTATATCTGCTTGTGAGGTTGTTTTTGTGTAGAGAACTCCTTCAGTGGAATTCTCAGCTCAGGCTTTCTGCTTTCAAATGTATTTGCATTCTCACAAGTTAGAGGCTTTAGTGGCTGGCAGCTTCTTTGGTATTGTTCCAGTCAAGAGAGAGGTTTCTTTTATTAAGGTTAACCTCTTTAACAATCACAGATCCTCTGTTCACTGCAGCACATTCCTGGTTGACAATTTTAAACTTGCTCATATACCATTCCTTACCAAAGTTCACAATTTTCACGTTTTTGCTCTTTCACTGTAGATCTGAATAAGATCAGTGAGTGGTAACCATGCTGCAGCCAGAATTCTATGCTGTGTTGAAATTTTCTTTGCCAAAAAAATTAGTCCATTACTTTTAATTCAGCCTCACTCAAGCTTTCAGGACATGGGCAGAATGCAGCCAGATTCTTTCCCATAATATAATCTGAATGGCTTCTAGCCCAGTTCCTGAGAGTCTTTATTTCCCTCTGAAATCTCATGAGTTGGTCTCCGCTGTTCACATTTATCTCAACCTTTTTATCTTCTACATTTTCACCAGAATGACCCATTAAGCTCTGTTTTAAACTTTTCTATTCCGAAGTTCTAAACTCTTACAAATTCTTCCTATAACTTTGTTCCAAAGACTTACAAACCACATGGTCAGGCTTATCACAGCAATGACCCTGCTTTGGTATCAGTTTGCTGTATGAATTCCTCATTGTTGTGAAAAATTCTTGAGAAAAATCAATTTAAGAAAGGAAGGATTTATTTTGGCTTAGACTTTGAGGGGATACAGCCCATCATGGCAGGGAAGGCTTGGTGTCAGGAGCATGAAGCAGCCAGTCACACTGATCTGCAGTTAGGATGATGAATGCTGGTGCTCAGCTGGCCTAAGACCTCAGCTCTGAATGGTGCTCTGCAGATTTAGGATGGATCTTCTCACCTCAGTTAGCATAATCCAGAAAATACCACATAGATTTGTCCCCCAAATTATTTCCATGTTGATTCTAAATCATGTCACGTTCATATCTGGCTTTAACCATCACACACGGGGTATGGTCCCCATGTAAACATTCATTTTTACCTTCTCTTAGATGTGATATTTTAGTTAGAGGAAGGAGCCTGAGTTAGCAGGAGTGGGGGGCATTATTGCCTTGGTCCCTTGTTGTCAGACTTTTGTGCTGGTGGGCTAGCCTCCATCTCTTAATATCAACAGTAATTTACTAGGGAGACATTGTTGGGCTGTTAAGCAGTGCAAACCTTAATGCTATTAGGAGACAGTGTAAGATATCTTTTCTGGGGTTGGAGAGATGGCTCAGCAGTTAAGGTGCTTGTCTGTAGAGCCTTACGACAAGGGTTCAATTTCCCAGTACCCATGTAAAGCCAAATGCACAAAGTGGGGCATGAAACTGGGGTTCATTTGCAGTGGCTGGAGGCCTTGTCATGCCCATTCTCTCTCTTTACTTATAAATAAAAAGCTAAATAAAGAAAATATTTTTGAAAGATCTCTTTTCTATTGCTAATGATTCCTTGGTAAAGTTGAAGAATAGTTGACCCCGTGTTTGTTTACACGGTTTAGAGTTAACAAGGTAATTAAAGAGTTTTTGTTCTTTTAATAAATGTAATTTTCAGGTAAGTGGCAGGCAGTCCAGGATGTTTAGGAAAGGAGAACCATTTTGGAAGACTGGGTGATCTTTCAAAGCGATGTTTTTGTTTATGTGCACAGAATAAGTTGTGCAATGCAGTCCTCATTTAATTGAATATGAAACATAAAATAAAGATAATTTTGTTCCTTTAATTGTCAGATTTGGATGTTTTTGAAGTAATTTCTTTTGTAAAGCAAAATCTCATTAAATATCTGTGAGTTAGCATGGGCAAACGTTTGCTTTTGAACCTTCTTATTTCTGAATTATAAAGTCCACATGACATCTATCAATAGTTAAAAACATATAAGATGAGAACTTGTTTAATTATTTCTCAACTTGAGAAGTTATTAACACCATGGAAGTTGCTAAGTGGACTGCCCCATGCCCAGTGTATGACCACCATATTGGCTTTGGTGATAGTCATTTCTTTGTACTTCTTTGTTTTAACACTTGGTGTATTTAAAAATATAATACCCAAAGAAGATTTTTTTATTAATTTGTTGCTATTGTTCTTTATTCTGCCAGAAAGAGCCATAAACCAGGAGGCATGAGACTATTATATTGCTATTATTTCTCTAGCCAAATCTAGCTATATCACATAAAGTCTCCAGGCTTATTGTATGTGTGTGGAAAATGATAAATCTGATTAGGTTAGTGGTTTCATAATTGTTTTCTCTAAAAGTCTTATGAAATCCTAACATAAAACAAAGAGACATTAGTATTTATTTTCAGAGTTCAGATTGATTAAATTTACTCATTATACACATTAGCTTATCAGCAGTGTGTTTAGATTTGGGCACTAAAGGTCTCCGAATTTGAGAGTAATTCTACTTTGAAGCGACATAAAAGTTAAATGCAAAAGCCAATAAATGACACCCATTTTTGTTCCTTAGTAAACCCAAATTAATGCTGCACTGAGATGTCATTTCATATCCACTAGGAGGATTTTTTTTTTGTATGTGTGTTCACATGTGTATGCTTGGGTATGCATGCGTATGTGTGGTGGCCAGAGAATAATGTTGGCTGTGTTTCTCAATCATTCTCCAGCTTATTGATGAAAGATGGGTCTATCTCCTCAACCCAGAGCTCACTGATGCAGCTAGCCTAGCCAGGCAGCTTTTCTTGGGGGATGTCCTGTCTCTACTGTCCTTGAACTGCGATTACAGGCAGACCACCACATCCACTTGGGACTTACATCCATTACTCACACTTCCATGCAAGCACATTATCCACTGAGTCATCTCCTGAGACTCCATGAGGAGAATAACAATTTAAAATATAATTTAAAAGTAAGATAAGTGTTTTGTGGCTGTAAAGAAATGGGAACCCATATACATTTTGGGGGACAATGTAAGATGGTACAGAGTTATCATATGTATTGGTCAATTTTGTGTTACTATTAAAAAAAAAGGCCTGAGGGTAATTAAGTGACAAAAAAGAACGATTGATCTTAGCTCACAGTTCCAGAGGGTTCATCCACAAAGGGGCAGCTGCATGTCTTTGGGCTGCTGCTGAGTGCAGCATGCTATGGCAGAGCAGGTCATTCACATCACTAGCCAGGGAAAGATGAGATGAGATGGTGTTTCCTTTATGCCCTTTGAAATCATGCCTCCACATGACTGACGACAGGACCTTCTACAGGCCTTTTCTCACAAAGGTTCCATTCAGTTTCCAATGTAGCACACATTAGGTGACACTCATGCATATGTTTTAATGTATGACCCAGCAGTTCTGTTCCTGTATATACTCAAATAAAGACATACGGCTACACAAAAGCTTGTTAGTGAGTGTTCATAGAATTCTCAGTAGCTCCAAATTAGACTCAACTGGTCAGTGGAAGAACAAATGTGGCCTGTCCATGTAATGGGATATTATTTAGCCATTTAAAGGAATATAGTATTGATATATAATACAGTGTAGATAAGCCTTGAAAATATACCCAGTGAAAGAGGCCAGTCACAAAGGACCATATATGGTGTTATTTCAGTGATAGAAATGTTCAGGATTTCCAAACCTATAAAGGCAGAAAATAGATCCATTGGCTGACTTCAGAGCCAAGCATGACAAGAGAATTGGGTGTGTGCGGTTTAGGAAGGAAGGGCTCTTTTTTGAGTATTGAAACTGTGGTGATGATTGCAAAACTCTGAATGTGCTGGAAAAAAAAAACCCTGAATTGTACACTTTCCATGGGTGGATGGTATGGTCATAATATGGCATGTGCATTATACTGCCGTGAAGCTACTATAGAAGGAGGTTGGGTATAGGAGAGTGCGTGTGGGAACTGTGTGTGATACCAAGCAGGGAGAGAGGATTCTATCCTCAGAGATGCACTCTGGTCACATCCCTCTGTTGGCTGCTCAGTATATGTCCAGCAGGTTCCTTACCACCTCAATCATGACTGTTACCTCTTCAAAAATTTTATTTATTTATAAGCAGAGAGAAAGAAGAGGCAGAGAGAATGAGAACGGGTGCTTAGGGCCTCCTGCCACTGAAGATGAACTCTAAACCCATGCACCACTTTGTGCATCTGGCTATACGTGGGTACTGGGGAAGTGAACTTGAGCCATCAGTGTTTGCAGGCAAGTGCTTTTAACCACTGAACCATCTTTCTAGCTCGATGGTCACCTCTTTGATGATGTACAAGATGACTTTCTTTGTCTCCAGGATCAGGGATACTTGCATTTTTCACATTTCTACTGATACTCATTTTTTACAAGCCACAAGAATGAAATGTTCTAACAGCTTCATGTAGGTTCATGAACACCATGGAACTGAAAACCGAGACAGCATTGAAGACATGGAATTGCGGCAGGCAGCTCCAGGTGATGCGGTTGCGCATATTGTGTGCTCAGATGGGGGTCAAGTAGCTGAGACATGCTGCAAGTGGGCTCTTTGCATAAACTAACATAATCAAGCTGATGACTGCCCCACATTTGAATGTGATTTTCTTAAGAGATTTTATTTTTCAAGGCAGGGTCTCACTCTAGCCCAGGCTGACCTGGAACTCACTGTTCCCAGGCTGGTCTCAAACTCACAGCAATCCTCATACCTCTGCCTCCCAAGTGCTGGGATTAAAGACGTGTGCCACCACACTGGGCCCTTTGAAGAATTTTGATAGCTTTGAAGCCTACTAAGAAAATAAATCAGGGGCTGGAGAGATGGTTCAGCGGTTAAGGCACTTGCCTCCAGTGCCTAAGGCCCCCGGTTCAATTCCCCAGTACCCACATAAGCCAGACCCACAAGGTGGTGGCCCTGGTGTTCTCTCTCTCTCTCTCTCTCTCTCTCTCTCTCTCTCTCTCTCTCTCTCTCTC
>PVHP010029021.1:0-22605 GCA_004024765.1 Zapus hudsonius
TCTCTTTCTGCCTCTCCTCTCTGCGGCCACAGGGATACATAGGAGCCAGGGTGGGTGGGTGGAGACCATAACATTGTTTCATGGTCTGGGGGCTTTTGTGCTTGTCTCTGCTTTATACTTTGGGGTAATAATCATTTTAATTATATGAATGATTTTCCCTGGGTCTCTGAATCTATCACATGGATTTCCCTTACACTCTAGATCTACGCGAGTTCTTTGACTAATTCTTTGCCTGCTACCTATGTCTCTAAACTCGGGATAATCGGGGGTTCAACTCTCTTTCCACCTAGAGATTTGGCTTCTGGGTTTCTTGGTCTCTACTTTGATATTTTCTCTCTTTTATTCTTCCTTAAACTTCCACCATTTTCCCTCTTAACTTCCTTCCACAGGGAAGCATGAGGCACTGTAAGTGTTTCTCCTAAGTCTCCCTACAAGCTCCTAGATTTTACCCTCTGTGTGCTTACAGGTCTACTCCAGTTTTTTCCTGAAGGCCTCAGTTTCCCCTAAATGGGTTTTATCGACTCCCGTCCACCTGCTTGCTGTTCTACTCCAAACTCCCCTTGAAAGCCTCAGTTTCTCCTTAACGAGCTTTATGAACTACCCTCCAAGTGCTTGGGACTCTACTCCAGTCTTTCCCCCAAATCCTCATTTCTGTGTTAGTGATTCCAAATCTAGTTAATTTGACAATGAAGATGGACCTTCACAGGCAGACATGAATGGATAATCTATTTGCCAGAGTTGATAGGCACTGGAAAGAAATATTCCAAGGCAGAATCCATGCCTGGAGGGAAGGAAGTCTAGGGTGAGAAACAGACCCATTTAAAAAAAGTTTTGCATCAAGTCCTAGGCGGAGGGTCTGGAAGAGATCAAGAGTCAGACAAGGACCAGCATGGGCCTGGAAGGAGTTTCAGGGTTCCCAAAAGAAAGAGCAGTTTGGCCATCTGGGTTCAGCTGTCAACAACAGGCCGGGAGCAGGGGGAGCCAATGTCTGAAATCCACAGAAAGAACATTCTCTTCTGTGGTGTTTAAGTCTCTGTGAGAAAGGAATAATGGTTTACCAGGAAAGCATCTGAGAGTGCCAAGGAAATGCCTTTGACTTGGAGCAATTTCCTGCTCAAGAATTCTGGTCTCAGAGACCCACTCAAAACAGAGTTGAAAAACCAGCAGGGAGTCTTAACTTTCCTTCCTTTCCTTCTCATTTCTTCTTCACTCTTGGGAATTAAAAAAAAATCAAAATTCTTTCTTTTTTAACTTTTATTCTAACTTTTATCTTTTATTAAATTTTAACAAAATTTTAATTTTAATTTTTAACTTCACACACATTTTAATATTTCCTTTAAACTCTTAATTTATTTTAAGCACACACCAATGGATGCTCAGGGTGATCACACCCAGACCCCTGCCTCCCGGTTTTAAAGACCATCAATGTTTTACCATCTATCATCACCTAGTTCCCTTTTTGCTGAAGTAGTTCAAAGCAAATTCCAGGCATAACGCCATTGCACACCTACTATTCCAATATGTCTCCCCCAAAGGGGACATTTATAAGTATTTACCATTACCACAGATGAAATAGTAGCAATATTTCATTAGTACCTGCGTCGTATTCAAACTCCTTGGTTGTTTAAATAAATGCCTTTTTAAAATGTGTTTTTGGATGGAGAGATGGCTCAGCGGTTAAGGCACTTACCTCCAGTGCCTCAGGCCCAGGGTTCAATTCCCCAGTACCCACATGTGCCAGACCCACAAGATTGTTGCCCTGGTGTGCTCTCTCTCTCTCTCTCTCTCTCTCTCTCTCTCTTTCTCTCTCTCTCTCTCCCTCTCTCTCTCTCTCTCTCATCTCTGCTTGAAAATGAATAAGTAAAATATTTTTAAAAAGAGTAAAATGTGTTTTTGTCTCCAAATAAATAACCAAACAAGACCCAGATGCCCCTCATGCTTTTAACATCTGCTTCAAATCCTTCTTTTCCATCAATTACTTGTTGGTTGGTTCACTCAAAAAACACACCAAACCAAACAAGTATAATTGTCCCATAGCTGAACCCACATTCTGGGCTTGATCACAACTTTATGGTGTCGACGTCCCTTAACCAGGTCTCCTACCCCTTACGCATAAATTGGCACTAAAGGTAATCTTTTTTATAAAAAAATTTCTGTGACTTCATATTGTATACGTAACATCAAAAGCACTTAATGACTCACACTTATTGATCCTAAGTTGGTGGCTGAGTCCTTCATTAAAAACAGCATTTCTCAGGCTTGAGAGATGTCTCTAGCAACAGTCACATAAGGATTTCCTTTATCTCCCAACAGAGATCAGCTAGTTTAAACATACCAATATTAAGTAAAATACACAGGTAAAATAACATGGTGGCCCATATTGCCCTAAGAATGCATCCCATTAAGAACGTGCAGTGAACATAATCTGAGGCTCATCTGATATCATTTTTGCTGTCTGCATGATCCTGTCATCAACTTGGTGGTTGGCTAGTTGAGTGATTTCAGTTTATGCTCATTTAATTGATTTCTTTTCTTCCTTTCATTTTCTTGAAAATGTATAACATTTAAGTGACTCCGAAGCCTTATAGCACCAATTATGAAGTCTTGCTTCTAACACTAGCCTGTTTCTCTCCATTTTCTTTCTTCCGTCCTATAAAAACCATTTTCAAATATATTTAAATTTATTGTGTCTTTTTTGGTAAATGTAAATACACAGGTGTGTATAAAATAATTCTTTTTACAAAAGCAAGTTAACAGATCATATGATATGGTATAATGTGCTCTCTCTCTCTCTCTCTCTCTCTCTCTCTCTTTCTCTCTCTCACAGGAGACTGAACCTGGGGTCTTTTACTGCTTAGCTACACCTACAGCCCATAACACTAATTTTTTATGTGAGAAATGAGGGCGATACCAAGGGATCAATAACTGTATATCTATGTTATTCTCTATTTATATTTTTGTTCCAAATTGAATTTCTATTTACCATAGCAATTTCTGACTGTCTCAATGTTATGTATTTTCTTTTTTAAAATTTTTATTTATTTATTTATAAAATATTTTATTTATTCATTTTCAAGTAGAGACATACAGAGAGAGGAAGAGAGAGAGAGAGAGAGAGAGAGAGAGAGAGAGAGAGAGAGAGAGAAAATGCACCAGGGCCACCACCTTGTGGGTCTGACTTATGTGGGTCCTGGGGAATTGAACCCAGGGACTTAGGCACTGGAGACAAATGCCTTAACCGCTGAGCCATCTCTCCAGCCCCATGTTATGTATTTTCTTAGTTTTAGAATCGTTTTGAGAAGTTTATCTTCTCTTGCCTGTTTCCAGAGCTGCACAATTCCTGTATTTGTCTAAAGGAGATTCTTCAGCTGTCATTCAGCTTCATCATTCTGCCATGAGACAGATTTTCCCCTCTTTAGTAGCAGCTATGATCCACTAGATGTCAGTGTAATACAGCAACCTCTGCGGTATTTAAGCCTCTGAAGCTTAAATTTAAAGCCAAAAGAAAAACAGAACTTCAAAAATTTTGTTTTGTCAAACATTAAAGGCAAAATATCCTATTTTTAAGCTTAATAAACCTGTTCTACTTCAAAGAATACGATCTTAAGTCTACCAGAACTATCATGTTGATAGATGGTCCTAAAGGGATCTTCCAAAGGTTCACGTTCTGAAATTCTTTTCTTTTAAAACCAACACTCGCATTTCAGATGTATTTCATTTTAGATGACAATAACTGTACAAAAACCTGAAGAAAAGTGATTTGGTCACTAAAAATTCAAAATTTTATTCATCTAGGAGAGGTGATTGAAATTCATTTAATTGAATCAGAGACAGTTTACTTGTACTTAATGTTTAATAATTATACAAACATAAATTTGAGCCCTAAATTCTCATTTAACACTGCATCATGACACATTTCCAGGATGTTGACGATGCTCTGGAAATATCTTTATAATAAATATGTAATATTCTCTGACAGGAATGGATCATAAAGGAGTTAGCTATGTACCTACCACTGGACTTTCTTATTGCTGCTGTTTTGCTATTATTAACAGCACTGAAACGTGTTCTTTCTCACCTTCTTCCTTCCCTCTTTCCTCTCTCTTTCCAGGGTCTTATCTAGTCCAGGTTGGCCTTGAACTTGCTGTGTAGCTAAGGATGACCTGAACATTTGATTGTCCGTCTCTACCTCCCCAGTGCTGGGATGCCAGGCATGCAGGGCCACCCCTGCTTTATGTAGCCCTAGGGTTCGACAAGCCCTCTACCAGCTGAGCCCCCAGATAGCTAGAGCTTTTGTTAGAGAAAACAATGCCATTTATTATTAAAAATATTTCTGCCTACTTACTTGCAAGTTTATTTGTCATTTTGTGCTTAATTTTTAAATGTACAGAAATTTTAATTTTATTTTACTATCGTTTCCCATTTTAGTCTCTTTGACTGCTTTGATCAAGTAAAATCTCTTTCAACCTTCATAATAAGTTATGAAATTTTTACTTAGTGTTTTAGAATTTCACGGCTCACACGAAACATTTTTATTAAGCATTGGTATGGTATAACTTGAATCCTTATCTTAATTATTTTTCAAACAGATAATTTTCAAAATGATTGTTGGATAAATAAGTCTTCAGGGCATTTCTGATGGTGCTTCTTTTTGTTAGGATTATTTCTGTGTTAGTCAAACAATCTATCTTGAATCTGGCATTGATCACATACCAGCTCCATTATGGTGTGTTAAATCATGTCATTCTTTTCATTTTGATTTCAGCATTCCTGGACCATTCTTGCCTATTTATCCCTCTGGAACTATTTTGGGATGTGTATTTCATCACAGGCAAACTACCATTGCCAGGTTACTATGATTTGGCTTTTATTTCTATAGGAGAATTAATTGAGGATGAGCTGTAATCCTGCATTTTCAACCCAGTAATATGAAGTGTTTCTATTTTTCAATTTACCTTTTATTATTCCTTATATTATTAAACTTTATTGTTTCCTGCAAGTAGAGTCTGTTTATAACCTATAGGTATTTTTGAGTAGTATATAGCCTCACACAGGCCATTAATTTTTGGGTTTTTTAGCTTGTTTTCATTCACGTGCTAAACTATAAGGTTTGTCACTTGTTGGATTTGGCCATATAATCAAATCATATGCAAATAATAAAAGCTGGGTTTATCGATTATTACAGCCTATTGACAATATAATCAAAATATAATTTAAATTTCTCACTAAAATGATTTTTATCATGGCTATAAATAAAATGCTATATCAAACACAACACTAAAATTTATATATAAAATAAGTCTGCAATGATTTCCTATAAGTATAATACACATCAATCCTGTATTTAGTTAAGTATACCTTTATTAATTAGTTTTTTTTAAAAGAAGCAATATTTTTCATATAAAAACTTTGACAATGTACTTGGGCAAATTCTTGATAATGTAGGCATGAACTTAACTCTCTGCCTATGGATAAACATTGATAATAGATTTTGAGCTAAATAATCCAGGAATAATTACTATGTGAGATGACTCACCTCTGTTTTATAGAGCAAATATGTTTATTTTAGCAGCATTTGAACAAAATCGATATCAATAATTTTACAATAAAAACATCATGGTTCAAATTGACTTTATAATAAGTGTGCTTTAAAAATAGTAGCTTCATAATCATAGTTAATTTACTACATTTATTCTCCTTTCCAGTTATATTGTTCGTAAAAGAAAGAATATGTAGAGCTAAGAAAAATGCATATTTTCTAGCAAAATATGATTAAATACCAAGTGCTCCATTTAATTAATATTTTCCTAAGTACAGACTATTTGAATTCACTAACAGAATAAACTTTAAACAATTGTAAGTGAACACATTGTAAAGAGATGATCAAAAGAATCCTTGTCAAAGAGCAAATGCTGCTGAGTCATTTTATATTATTTCTTGACCAACTATGTGAGGTAAATGCGCTAATAAAACAGTCAAATAAAAATAGATTTTCCTAGAATGCATTACATTCAGTGATCCAGAAATACTATCCAGAATTAATATTTCTGCACCCTTCAACAATAGGAAAAAGTTAGAGCTCAGAACTCCTCATTTTTGTTTCTTTATCCCTTAAATTTTGTGCTCAAAATGCTTTCATGCACATAGTCATTTTTATAATGTTGTTAAGATTTATTGGTGTTTAGTTTAAATAGAAACTATTTCAATGTTTGCATATTGTCTGATGCAATTTTTTTGACATTTCTGATAGAGTATCTGAAGTAATTTTCAATCCTTTGGCCCTTTTTTGATGACTGGCATCACTGTAAATTCATTAGGATTACAAATTTGAAAAATCAAAGTTGAATTTATCATCTTCTAAAGGAAAGAAAGCTACGAGCTTATTTGCACAGAGACATGGAGCCAATTGAGTCCAGTTTGATGACACTTCCCCCAACTATAAATCTAATAGATAAAAACCATGCTTGTGCTAGATTTCATACTCAATAGTTTTAGAGATTATTAGCAGCATTTGATAGTTAATTCAACTGTTTTTATGTTGTATAGTGTCTATCTGTTTACACACAGTCTGCATATAGCAGGGCTCAAACAGCAATAGTAATATCTTTCTTGAGACATAGTAAGTCACACTTATTTTAAACTATAAATATAAAGAAAAAAGAAACTGCAATTATCTAGGTAAATAGCCAGTGTTTTTGTTTTAATTAAAATAGGTTCAATGAGGGGAGAGGAACCCACATGTAAAACACTAACTACATTTAAATTCAATATCTTTGATCTAAATGAATTTTGTACATTCCATTTGAATAAATCTTATCAGATTTGCTTCCTCGATTGCTTTTTTGTTATTTGTGCTTATTCGTGTGTACAGAAACAATAATATAGACTAGTAACAGGGCAATCCTCCTTTGCAACAGAGATCTGAGAGATTTGAGACAAATCATTTCATCTGTCTGGGCCTCTCTCCATCCATAGAAATGACTTTCTTGTTATTATTGGTATTGCCTGTCTTTAAAAAAAATAACAAATCCCATCAAATCTAATGGATTATTGTGCCTTTAATAAAATGTTAACTAAATCTCCAGTTCCGGAGCCTGGCTTTCCCAGAGAGGCTGTGATTTCAGTCTCAGGAGAGGTCTGAAGGATTTCACAATTCAAGAGAGACCTACCAGAGCCAGCTAACCAACTTCTCCCAAGGATCTTGGAGCCCTGGAGTTCTCCAGAGGCCCATGCTGTTCCTGGTGCCCTAGAGTGTTCTGGAAGGTCAGTGCTCGATTAGCCTCAGAACATATTTGTTTGCTTTCAGCCTTTAAGAACAAGGATTGATTGGAGGTTCTTCAGAGCCTTTGTGGGGGAAAAAAATGAGGCCACATCCATCTGGAAGGCTGATGGGAGCCTGTGGATGGTCAGCTTGGAAAGAAGGGAGGACTACAGACCTCAAATGTCTGCTGAAATTGAAAGCTGTGTTTGTTACAACTTTATATCATTTAATAACTTTGTGGTTTGGCTTGTTGGATCTGCAAAAGGAATTTTTCTATTGAAAAGCTTTCCAAGTCTAACAGCCTGTGAAGAGAATGTATAATGTTTCCTCATAAAGTCAGTCATGAATTTTAAACAAATTAATCCCCTCCCCACAAGTTCATAGCCCACCACTGCCTCCAGTTCCCTGGGGGGTAAGGGGGAGGATTGCGGGGGGGAAATCTCTAAATTTGAAGTTTCCCAGAACTTGCATACCATTTGTACATTAATGAAAAGAAAACTACTTTTAGGAATTATTATACTGGATATTAGTTTTCTTTATTAAAAACAATTACAATTACATCTTATTATGGTAGAGATTGTCTGATTGGATTTTTACCTCTTTTCCCTTCCATCACAAAGTCTCACGCAGTATGTTTTATTAGGATTGTGAACTCCAGCCTTCCAGAACCTGCTTTGGAGAGTCCCTAAATGGAATTCTTGCCCAGGCTTAAAAATGCATGTTCAGGGCTTGCAGATAAATTGCAGTCCAATTAAGCACTGAAAAAAAGAAAGAAAGAAAGAAAGAAAGAAGGAAAGAAGGAAAGAAAGAAAGAAAGAAAGAAAGAAAAAAAGAAAGAAAGAAAGAAAGAAAACAAGAAAGAAAGAAAAAAAGAAAGAAAGAAAGGAAGGAAGAAAGAAAAAAACAGCCCTAAACTATCCGGTTAATGAACTGCATTTGCCACTAAAAAGACATTCCATCATGATGAGATTATAAAGATCCCGCCCTTAATTATAGATTGCAAAAGGCACTTTCAGGTAGAAATAAAGAAGGTACCAAGTTGTTCAATTAGAGGTGAACATTCTGGGGGTGGGGGCTGCCTTTCTGAGATAAACCCCAGAAATCTTGTTTTTCTGCTAATGTGATTTCATACATTTTTGCTGCACGGTGGGCTGGGCAGCGTTCCTGGTCTGTTGCCACGGATGAGAACTGATCAAGGCCATGTCACTGTGCAGTGAACTGATCCCATGGCCTCGGGGACCAGCCTGCAAAGAGCCTCCTCTTCACACCCTGTCTGCAGCCTGTGTCCTTCGCATGTTTATTCATGAGCTCATCACATGCATGCAGAGGAAAAAAAAATAGATTTGCATTATCACATTACATTTAAAAGCTATAAATTACACAGAGCTATAAATACTACTTTTTGGCAAGCACTGCCGCTCATAAAATCTGCGTGTGTTTGTGTGTGCACACATGGGCTTCTGCCCTCTGGACTTTGTCTCTGCCTGTTCGGTTTTCAGCAGTGGAGTTCGCTTGGCTCTCTCAGTGCATTGGAAAGAGTTTAGACTTGTTTCAAATAAGCTGGGGTTCTGTGGGGATCATGGTCTGGGGCCCTGGCTTTCTGGCTGTGCTTGTTCTGCATTGAAGGGGTTGAGATGATAATGTGTGGTGGTGGTGAGGAACACGGGCTGTTTGGTTCTGGTCCCTCAACAGAGACACATTCCTCAAACCAACGTTGCACGTGACCCCCCAGACCTGGCTTTAAGTCATTGAAATAATGATTGCTACTGGTCAAGTATTTTCCAAAACTAGAGGAAAATCTAAAAGCTTTAATTGCAGTTGATGGTCCAAGAATATGATTCCATAGTTGATGTTTGAATATCAAACCTGCTTCCACAGAGGCACACCCAGACTTGAACTTGCAGGGAGCATCCTCATGGCTTTGGCATCCAGAAGCCTGGGCTCTGGGTGCTTCTGTGCATGAGGCAGGTTGGCTGTTGTCTTGTGTGTCTTTGTAGGCTAGGGAGTCAGCACTGGGAGGGGGGAGGTGGTAACCTAGGCTACATTAGACTACCTCATTCTAACCCATCACAGATGAAAATATGGACAACAATAACCGAAGGTGATAGGTCAATGTTCTCTTTTACAGAGAACATAATCAACCCCTTTAAAAAACGTTATCTTTTAAAAGCCAGGCGTGGTGGCGCACGCCTTTAATCCCAGCACTCGGGAGGCAGAGGTAGGAGGATCGTCATGAGTTCAAGGCCATGTTGAGACTACATAGTGAATTCCAGGTCAGCCTGGGCTAGAGCGAGACCCTACCTTAAAAAAAACCAAAAAAAAAAGTTATCTTTATATTCCAGACAAATCTTTCCCACATCCAACCATAAGACTTGTGACCCCATACGAACCTCCTTCCTCTATGCCGGCTCCAAGATGAAGACATTGGTATTATGTCCCTACAAAGGTCGGGTCATTGGCTGGAGAGATGGCCCAGCAGTTAAGTTCCTTGCCTGAAAAGCCTAACTCTGGGTTAGATTCCCCAGTACCTGTGGTACATGCATCTGGAGTTTGTTTGCAGCCGCTGGAGGCCCTGGTGTGCCTATTCTCTCTCTCTCTCTCTCTCTCTCTCTCTCTCTCTCTCTCTCTCTCTCTCTCTCTCTCTCTCTCTGCTTGAACATAAATAAATAATATTTTTTAAAAGTAAGATAGTAATAAAGGACACTCAGGCTATATTCAGATGGGAGCTGGAGATGAGCTACCAAGCACTGGAGAAGCCTCTTGGTAACTCTGAGGGTTTCGATGTGGCCTGTCCCCTCCCGCCTCCCCCCAGGGCTCATATAGGGAAGGCTTATCACTTCTTAGTAAAGATGGTATGGAACCTTTCAAATGTGGGGCCCAATAAATGATCCCTGGGTTAATTGAAACATGCCATTGGACCCCAACTTCTCTGGCTTTCTGTCTGAATATGAGATCTCTTGTTCTTAAAGTTTCTCTCACCATTTCTCCTGGTTTCTCCTCAGTGCTGATCTTATGCCATTTGGATTTTCGGTTTCCCAAACTGTGAGCTAAAAGAGGTTTTTGTTTTTTTTTCTTTCTGGGGCTGGAGAGATGGCTCAGTGGTTAAAGATGCTTGTTTACAAAGCCTGATGGACTGGGTTCAACTCCCCAGCACACATGTAAAGCTAGGAGCACACAGTGGCACATGTGTCTGGAGTTTGTTTGCAGTAGTAAGAGGCCCTGGCACATCCATTCTTTCTCTCATGAAGAAATAAATATTAAAAATTTTTTTCTGTGATAAAGTTAGCCTGCCTCAGGTATTTCATTATAGTGATGCCCAAAAAACTAATGAATGAATTTCATGAAACATTTCCCCATGTCTTTGGGCAGTAATAACTAAATTTAGATAGTTTTGGGTGACTTCTAACTTCCTAAAGTGTTATGCCATATCTTGGTTTTCTCCAGGCCATGGAAACATTTCTGATTCTTTCATCATTCTGGGAAGGAGGAATTCCCTTCTTGAAGCTCTGTAATCAGGCTGGTCTGGGTAGAAAGCATCTATTTCTAGGCTTTTTCTCAGCACAACACGTAGACCTTTCTTCTGGCCTGCACCTTTCTGGTCACAGGAAGTCCAAGGCCTAAGGCTCTGCTCCTGGGCTTCCCTGAGAAAAGCACAGGTCCTCTTTGATCCTGTGGTCTCTGAACCTACCCACAGGCTTTGTGGTGATCTTCCAAATCAGAAAGATCTCTAATGCTTCTGATGTGTCCCCTCTTTCCCAGCAGACTCTTCCCAGGGACATCTCAGGAATGACAGGCAGGGCAGATGTCACTAAGTTAAGTTGAAAAGAGCCAGGAAAGCTAACATGTGAGGAAACACGGCGACTAATCTACCATTTGTTTGAGTAAAGGAGAGAAACCATTTCCCTTTGTCTTTCCAAGAATACGTCCAACAATATTATCACTTCATAGTTCTTGGTACCTTTAAGACAGAGGGACTCAGTCCTCTCTCTGGGACACTGGGCAGGTGAGAGGCACTATTAAAACACTGTTAAAGGCTGTAAAATAACTGTTAATATTTCCCCTCTGAAAGATCCTGAGGGATCCTGATGAGATCGTAAGAGATCCTGAGAAATCGCGACAAGATTCCAAGAGATCCTGATGAGATCCTGATGAGGACACCTTCCCAGGACTTGATTGGCAAAGGAGAGTTTTCAGTGAGCGGAAGTGGAACAAGAAAAAGGAACACCCAGGGCTGACTTCGATTTGCCACATTGACTATTTGCCTGGGGGTGACCACAAGGAAAGGGCCAAGTGGTCACTAAAGACATTTTTTTTTAAGTTTGAGAAGAGACTTCTACACTTTTAAGACAGTTTAGGGAAGGCAGGATGACCAAAAATAAACGAGAAGTGTCCCAGAGCCTGTTAGGAGGGGTCTGTTTTATCTATTTTTCCCTAAAATCTGAAGGAGGATACGAATAAGATTATCAGGTGCTGACCATACGACATGGGATCTGTTTCTTCCTTTCCTGGTAATATAAATGGGCTCGTCGTCTCTTTCCTGGAAAGCAGGCAGGCAGCCCGCAGACACCTGAGGTGCCAGCTAGGCTGGCCATGGCAGCCTCCATCCAGGCAACGCCCATGAAAGACCCCCAACCAGGGTCTCCAGGTGGAGTTTCCTATTTCCAGAAACTCCCTCAGCCTTGCTTTCTTGCCTTCTTTTAAGCTCCATGATATCTACACTAGAATCTTTCTAGACTTCACCTTCTGTGCTTCATGGAATGTGTTCATCAAAATTCACAAGTCAAGAACCCAGAGGCCACTGACTTAGCTGAAGTTCTGTGTAAGCTTCCAGCACCCTAACCAAGAGCTGAGAAAAAGCTCTGTTGCTCTCAAAGATACCCCGAAATTCTATGTCACTTTTACAAGGTAAGGAACCTTGCTCATGTGTGTGTATGTGTGTGTGTGTGTGTGTGTGGAGGGGGATGTTGAAGAATACATAGGGAGGGAAGTGATCAGGGAAGAAAGGAGGAAGTCTTCCAAGGGCTGGATTTCAGAGCCCCCTATGTCCATCCTGTTCTCCCAAGTGGGCAAGGAGGGAAAGCTGGTGTGTCACAGCTTCAGAGGACATAGTGAAGCCACCAGGACTGTGGAGGACTGGAAGCTTTTTATTCTTGTGGCGAATAGAAAGTCCACAGAGGAACCCTAGTCTCCCAACCGGGAGGCCTTCCCAGCTTCACAGGCAGCCTGGGGCAGGGCTCTGAGAAGGCACGATTCAGGCTAAAGCTTTGCTGGGCAGGAGTAAGGGCCACAATGGGGAAGGGAAACCGAGGCTTTGGCAAGCTCCTGACTTCTTATGTTTTTGCTGTTGTTAGCCCAGCTGAAAATAGCCATGGATTTCAACTGTCTCCAAGTAAGCAGAACTTTGGAGAGACTTACCACACAGTCCCGACTTTCAGTGATTCTAGAATCCTCTCATCCATCTTCTAGAGGAAAATTTTACCATTTTAAATGCAATGTTTTACAAAGCTAAAATGAGCATAGTATATGACTATTTTCTCCTCATTGGTCTCATTGGTTAGGGAAGAGAAAGCCTGAATTCAACCTTGATGTTGGTTGTTAGTATTCCCTTCGGACTTTTAACATATCTACTGAAGATTTGTGGCACCAAATGCAAATAGTTTCACCAAGAATTCGATTAGACAGTGTGAAACCCCGAGTCCAGCTGGTGACTTGAAAAATGACACTGTAACAGACTGAGGGTATTGATGAACGCCAGTGTGAGGCGGCGTGAGCACTCCTGGCTGAGGGTTGGGGCTGTAAACAGCAATGGGCTCTGGTTTACAGTAGATGATCCCAAATCAGAGAGTAAGCTAAGGCTTAGAATGAGAAACAATTTCACTTTAATTTTCAAACTGTACCACAGATCTCAATTACATTAAGACAACATACTTTGCCATCTATGATGCTTATCTATAACCTAGTTACAAATGGCAGGAGCATGAGGGGCTGGTCACACTGTGTGGGGAATCAAAGAGAGATGAAGGCGGTGCTCAATTCACTTTCTCCTTGCTTCGTTTCTTACTCATCCTGGGACCCCATCACTCAGGATGGTGTCACCGCATCAGGGTGGGTCTTCCCTCCTCTCCTCGCAGACCTGCTCAGAGATGGGTCTACGAGATGATCCCAAACACCATCAAGTTGACAACCAAGATCTGCCACCACAAAACAGAGATATATATTTTTTAAAAAGATATTTTATTGTCCAAAATTAGATAGATTGTATTAGTAAAATTACATTAGTATCCCCGATTCCCTCCTCTCTGTCCCCAATCTACTGTGTGTCCTCCTCGGTGGGCTTACTGGATGGGTCCATGGGTAGGAGGTTATGGATAGCACAACAAGCAGCCAGGTCTCCCTGAAGTTACTTTTCCTCCTCTGGTGGGGTTCCAAAGAGAATAAGAGAACAGTTAGTGTTGAATGAGTGCCTAGACACTGGACCAACTCCATTTGGTGTCTGACTCACCTTGCTCCTCTGACTTGCTGTGTTTCCTAGGTTCTCCTGAGTCTTGATCACTAGCAGTTAGCCTAG
Source organism: Zapus hudsonius (assembly GCA_004024765.1). NCBI lineage: Eukaryota > Metazoa > Chordata > Mammalia > Rodentia > Dipodidae > Zapus > Zapus hudsonius. Next base: position 13,830 of record PVHP010029021.1, read on the forward strand.
CTTCCAGGTAGGTCAGCTTATGTTGAAAGACCCCCATCCAAGTGGGGACAATTATGCCATGTTGGGATTGCCACCTCAAATTTGATGATTTCCCCTGAGCTAGCAGGACCAGAGCCTTCCAGCTCCACAACAACTCACCCTTGCCTTCGTTCTCTTTTTATAGAACCTCAAAGCCCTGCAGAGAGTGGTGGGATAAGCAAGAGACCTATAACCACAGCCAATCAGTCAACCCAGGATAAGCCAAGTGACACAGACACCAATGATCTTCAACACAACCTAAAGCAGAAGTACAGAGACCCCTAAGACCTCAACAATAAAGCAGCCTTAATACTCACCAACCATGACTCAGGGAACTGAGTGGAAGAGGAGGAGGAAAGATTGTAAGAGCCATGGTGGGGGAGAATATCCATAGACATTTCCCCCTCAATAACAACATACAAAGGGGGGTGGAAGCGGGTTGATTCCTAGGCTGTCCATAACCCCTGCCCCATGGACTGATCAAGTTTGCCCATGGAGGAGGATATCCAGCTGATTGGGGACAGGGAAGAGGGAAATCAGGAAACAGGGGACATCAACACATTATTTCCTCATTCAGTGAATCTAATTATGGATAATAAATAAAGAAAAAACTCTCGGGTATTACAGCTTTCCATCCTTCCCAGCACTCCACACTCATTTCTTGCCTTTACTGCTTTTGGCTTTTTGGAACAAGTGGCTGAACCTGGCCCATTGGGACCCCAGGAGCCAGGGCTTTTGCTCTAACCAGGAACATATTGTCCAAATGTGTAGAAAGAAGGAGCTTTTGTCTGTCGAGACGGAGCTCAGAGAAAGGAACTGAAAGTCTCTTTGTGGTGTGTCTCTGCCCATGGAGTCTGCTGAGGTTGGTTAGGGCAGTGCTGGGGACAGCCTGGTTCCTTGGGACTGAGAAGAAACAGAGTGAAGTTACAGCTTCACTGATGAATGAAAGGTGTAGAAAATGTTTCATTCATTCAGAAAATAGCAAGGGTTTTCTGGGACTCAGCAGTGAACCAAGATGAGCCATGTCTAACACTTAAGGGGATTTACGTTGGTTGTTTTTCTTCTCTATCCAGCGATTACTAGAAACTAGGAAGGAAATGGAGTGGGGGTGGGGAAGCAGCCATGGCTGAGTGAGGCTGGGAGGAAAGGTTCAGGGGAGCATGCAGTGCAGGGTGCAGAGACAGCTAGGCTAGGGGTGCCTCTGCTGGCTGTTCCTAACTGGGGCCAGGGGATGAGATTAATGACCCATCACCTCCCCTTCCTATTCTCAGCAAAACACACACACACAGGCCCGGGCGCGAGTGCACACACACACACACACACACACACACACACACACACACACACACACCCCACTGGGAGATGGCTCAGTGGGTAGAGTGCTTGCCTTTAAAACATGAAGACCAGAGTCCCCAGAACCCATGTAAAATGGTTGCACACTTGTGATCCTAGGGGGGAGTGGGAGAACAGACAGGAAATCCCCGGGGATTTCGGGTTAGCTAGTCGAACAAGACCTGTGAGCTCTTGGCTCAACAAAAAGTCTTGTCTCAAAGAAGAAGGTGGAGAATGATTGAGGAAGACCAGCATCAATGGCTGGCTTCCACATACACATGCTCACATGCGCATACACATCTGTACACGAACTTGACCCCCCCCACCCACATGTACACATGTGCTTGCACACCACATGCAAAAAAGAAAAAAAAAGAAAAGAAAAGAAAAGGGCAATCTCTCTCCCTCCCAGAGGCTGACTTTCAGGGATTTTTCACCTGTACTCTGTAGAGTACCAGAAGGCCTAGGTCCTAGGTGAGTTCTGTTGCCAATGGTGGTTTCAGTGGTGTGTGACATTAGGCTTTCATTTTATTGTCTCCGTCTGAGATATCCCTGGTGTGTAACTAATTGGACACAGGAATACAGGTGGCCCTTGGTGCGTGGGCACACACTTTCTAGACCCCAGCTCAAATCCTTTTGAAAAACTTTTTTGTTGACAATCTTCATACATGTACATAGTTTAATAATAATAATCCAGTCCCATTACCTTTTCCCCTCTCCTCATCCCCGTTCCACTGAACCCCTTCTTCTTTCCAAATAGTTCCTCTTCTATTATGATGTCTTTTTTACCCTCCCCCCGGATGCTGATGGGTTCAATACTGTACGGGTCTTGTACAGGTAAGGAGAGCCACTGGGAGGTTTTGAATATAGCAGTCTCTTCATGTTTGGAAGACAGCATTCCAAAGCATTCCTGCCATCTTCTGCCTGTTAATATTCTTTTTTAAAAAATATTTTATTTATTCATTTTCAAGCAGGGAGAGAGAGAGAGAGAGAGAGAGAGAGAGAGAGAGAGAGAGAGAGAGAGAGAGAGAGAAAGCCAGGGCTGCCACCTTGTGCATCTGGCTTATGTGGGTACTGGGGAATTGAATCCAGGGCCTTAGGCACTGGAAGCAAGTGCCTTATCCTCTGAGCCATCTCCTCAGCCCAATGCCTATTAATATTCTTTCTGCCTCTCTTCTGAAATGTTCTTCAAGCCTTGGAGGGAGTATTGTCCCACTTACTGCCCAGCACTTTAATGCCAACTCATATATTTACCCAGTTCCTCACAACAGAATAAGCAAGTAAGGCATGGGAAATACAATTTCTAACAGAGCGTCTGTTAGTCCTAAATGGAGTCCATGAAAGTTCTATCAACGTTTCTGCAACTTAATGATAATAAAAAAAGTCAAATTAGTTTCTGAACCCTAAAGTAAATCTACCAGTTGCCTATTTTTCTTAAATGCAATAACCATGTCTTCCTTGCCCATTGAAATGCTTACGGTGCAGCTTTAATGTGAACTTTCTTATGAGACTCTGATTATGTGTCAGAATGTTTTCGTTTTCCTCTTGCTTATTCTGTGGATCCATCATCACTTGGCCTATGCTGACTGATCTTAGAGGCATGTCTGTTGATGGTTGAGTATGTGTGTATCCACCACAAACAGGTTGAGAGTTCTTTGCGAGTGGGCTTGTACCTTACTCATCTTTAGAACCAAAGAGCTAACACAGCACCTTGCATAAATTAAGCCCTGATGTATGCTTTGGGATTGCGCTTATCTGCCCTCTGATGCATTATGCCAACTGTTCTTGCCCCTCTGCCTCCTTGGTTCCCGGGAAACTCAGCTAATAGAGATTCAAGCCCCACAGATTGCAGAAAGAAAATGAGACAAACACACAGATTGTCTGTGTCTTGAAAGGAGATATTGTGGCTGGAGTTGATATTGGCAAAACACCAAATAGCATTAAGATGTGGTCGAATTGGTTGATTTTACCCAGCTAATAAACAAAATTAATTTACCTTTCCAGTTAGTTACACATCTACTCCTCCTTACCAGGCAAGAGTGCATAGCTGGCAGACTCTTTGACTCATCGGCTAGGGAGGGACATTTGATGGAGGAGACCCAGGCAGGGTTTTCCTGTAAAAATTTAATGCTGCCTGAAACTGAGGAGTGTGCAGTATCACCCTACTTGGGACAGTTGGCAAGACAGAGAGGAAATGATCTTTTCCTTTGTCTTTATTTAAAAGCATATATTTTACATAAACATATAGCATATACATACTTTTGGTATGTGGGGGGAGAGTAATGCTAAGAAATACATCTTATTTCTTGGTATTCCACACACTCTCTTCTTTATCTAGTGATAAAGGCAGCCTCGATGCCAGGCTTCAGGCAGCCACAGTGATCGCTGAGTGTTGAATCCATTATTTCCTTTAACATTTCTTACATGTGTGTGTATGTGTGCATGCTTGCTTGTTTGTCTGTGGGTGCACAGGTATGCAGGTGCATGCATGTGTGAGGAGGCCAGAGTACACCCTAGGGTGGTATCCTGTGCCACCCCCCTTTTTTGAGACAATCCCTCTCATTGGCCTGGAGCTCAAGAGTTAGGCTAGCCTGGCTGGTAGGGGGGCTCCAGGCATCTGGGATCCTGCCTCTCCAGCACTGGGATTACAGATTCTAATGGTCACACTCAGCATTAACTGGGGAATCAAATTCAGGTTTTCATGTGTGTGCAGCAAGTGCTTTATCAACTGTACTATCTCAGCAGCCCCTGAATCCACCATTTATTTTTTGACCATGAGAATTCATTCCTTAATAAGTGGCTCTTTAAAATATTAGGGATGTCGTGGAGAGGTACTATGAACCCTGAACAACGTGAGGCCTTGCAGAGAGGAGAAGACCATGGCAATGTTGTCTCACAATGCCATAGTTACAGGGCAGGAATTCTTTTCTGCTCGAATGCATCTCTGAGGTACATAAGAAACTCACGAGCTTCCAAGTTTTGCCTAAACTATTGATCACAATGTGGAGTTGGGTAAATAAAGCACTCCAGGCCACATCACTGTAATTGAAAAACACTTGGTATTGGGGATGGGGAGAGGTGAGTAGAAAGTGAAGAGGAGACCAAGATGAATGAAAAATGTTATCTTAAAGTTGTTAACAGTCTAGTAGAAATCACACATGTCCACACTAATGTGGGAAGCGGTTTCTGTAGGCTGAATATGGAATTTAGCCACTTTCCAATTTCTCCATTTAAAAGTACTAATTGTTTCTCCTTCAGTTATTTGCTCCATCATTGTAAATGAGCTCCCCGAGAGCAGACACTGCATGTGTATGTGTGTGCATGTGTGTGTGTGTGTGTGTGTGTGTGTGTGACAATGTTTCTATCTTTAGAAGCTCCTAAGTATCCATGGATACAAAAATATCAATGACATCAAACATATAATAGAAAGTCTAAGGAATCATGATATACAATAGTAATACTCAGTATACCAGCATTTCAAACCGAAAGAAAACATCATTAGATGGAGTAATTAGATATGTTATGGAGAGGTGGGACTTGAGGGGTAGCCTGAAGAGCATGAGAGTTTGCAGAGACGAGAGCATCCCATAAGAAAGTTAATCCATCACTATTCCATAGTTATGCTGTGTGAATTGCTTTCTGCTATAATGTGTCCCTCTGGTTCCTAAGAAGACTTGAGTATTTCTAAATGTTTTATAAAATAATTGATTTCAATGGAAGGTTCAGTAAAGAGAGAATAGAAACTAGAAAGTTGTAAAAACTCATTTAAATGCCATTTTTTTTCCTGCAGCAAATAAAGTTATAAAAGTTTTATATGCATATATTTGTGTTGTAATAAGTTAAAAACATAAAAAGGTGCTTCAAATCCAAACCTAGGAAACAAAGACCTAATATAGCATAGATTAAGAGAAACAGGACCAGAACAAAAGCAAGGAGTTTCTGGACCACTAGTACTTACTAACCCTTCTTAATAAAACTACCCGGGCTGGGGCTTTCTCTGGCACATGGTGCCAAAACCGAGCAGGCATACATTCTAAGCAGGAGGCATAGAATTAGTTATACCCAATCCAGTGATCAAAAGTAAGCTATTGTAGGAGATGGAAATTGACTAGGAAGTTTGGGGGGGTGATAGGACCCCAAAGTGAATAGCGTTCTCTTGACTAAATGCAAGAATTATCCTTCTGCCTATAGGGAGAAATTTAGGTCATTAAACCAGCTGCCCATCCATGGGGATGGGCTCACATAAAAATTCCCAACCTGAGTTTCAAGGTGGGCTTCTCAGACTCCTCTTGCCTCCTTGGGTAGGACCTCTGCCTTGCTTTCTTCTCTCATGCTTGGAGCTTATCAAACACCGTCTTACCTCCTTGGGGAAGAAATATGTCTTCCTTCCTTCCCTTAAGCTTCCCTTCCCTTAAAGCTCTAAGATATAATAGAATCTTTTTCAACCTTATCTTCTGGTCTGTTTATTTCATTATGTGAGTTCATAAGACAAGAATCTGGAAACATCCCCAAATTATCAGGGCATTGGCATATATTTGCACACTGAAGAGGAACCCCCAAATTGCTGTATGAGTTTGAAGAAAATACTGAATTTATACCTTCCAAGAGTCCTAAGTGCTTTCCAACACATCACCTTGGTGGGTTCCGGCTCATACTGTCTGCCCGTGGGAGGCACACTTCAAGGTGGTCCCCAATGATCTCTGCTACCTGATGATCTCATCTCATAGAGTCCTCTCCTACTGAATGTGAGCTCGACCTGGAGCCTTGCTTCTAACCAAAAAAGTAGAAAAACAGTGGGATGACCTCTCTGTTCTAGGGTATGGGTTTTGAAGTCAGTCTTCCCAGATTTAATTCCCCGATGAATCCAGCCTGGCAACCTTGGACTTCCTCATTTTAAAAAAGTGAATATAACTCAGGTGAGAAAAGGCCATTTGTGTTTCCTCCTCTGTGAATTCTCTGTTGAGATCAGTGCCCCAGTTGGTTGGGGATGGGGGAGGGGAAGCATTGGGGAATTGGGGATAACAACTCATTGTTTGCCCACTAAATAATGTAACTCATTATGGACAATAAAAAAAAGTGAACATAGAAGGCTGGAGAGATTGCTCAGTGGTTAAGGCGCTTGCCTACAAAGCCTAACTACCCCAGTTCGATTCCCCAGTACCCCACGTAAACCAGATGCACAAAGGGGAGTTTGTTTGCATTGGCTGGAGGTCCTGGCATGCCCACAGTCTGTCTCTGTCTGTCTGTCTCTCTCTCTGCTTGCAAGTAAGCAAATTTAAAAAAGCGAATATAATTATGGCACCTAGTCACAGAATTGGGAGTAGAAAATGAAGGTGAAATGAATTCAACATTTGCATCTTGCAAATATCAGGACTTGTTAGTTTCACTGAGAAACTTCTGATTTATTTAAAGCCTAGGAAAGCACATTTGTCACAAGCTTGGTATTGTTGATGTGGGAATTTGGGGTGTTTTTGAGAACTTCAGACCCTTATTTTGTCTCTTCGGTGGTCAGTAACTCAGGAGCTAAGGTCCGAGACGATCACGATCACAAAAAGCTTGCACTAAGTCAGTGGCCTCTTGATGTTTGTCAGAGATATTGCAGTGAATTAAACCCACAGACAAGAGGATAAGATTTAGACATGCTAGTAGATTATAACTCGAATTCAAGAAAGAAAGATAGGCAAAGCTCTGGTACACCAGAGGGGGTTTCAGGAAATGAAAAAGCTCACCTAGAGATACAGATTGAGGTCTTTTACGTGACTCTCCCTGCTCCCCGTCCCCCATCGGTGGCTGGAGTGGTCAGTTCCCTCCTGACCCCAGGTGTCTGGATGGCTTTCAGGAAGGAGGGAATAGCCCCTTATATCCCCTTCTCTCCCAGAAAGGAAAGAGATGAGAGCAATGAAAATAATGCAGGATTGAGCTCTTAGCGGGTTAGAACTCCAACCCTATGAGGTCATAGGGGCCCAACTCTGCTTAGAAAATCTACCTCCACTTCCACAGTTTTCCTCCACTTTGGCTCCACTCTAACTCAGCCTCAGCCCCTCCTAGTGCTCCACATGCCTGCAGCTAATCTAGTTTCTCCCTAAATTCCACTTTTCTTAAGTACATTTTCCACACAAAAATGTCTAGCCTTCCTTTCCAGGTCCCAATATCCTTTAAATAAACTTCACAAGTTGTGATTTTTTTTCCCCAAATAAACTCAATAATTCATAAATTGAAATTGATTCCATCTTTGTTATTCTTCGTTAAAGATTAGGAAAGAACATAAAACTTGGGGTTCATAAATCGGGGGGACCTCCTCTAGATGCCAAAATCCCTCCATCCAAAGGAGCCCACCCACCTGGGAGGGGGTGGAAATTCAGATTTGGGGAAATCTCTAGGGCTTTTAACAAGGTCAAGGACTAGAGCATGGCTCCAGGGAGCCATTTTCTAGCCTGGTTGGGATGGTTTGTTTCTCCTTGAGCCTCTGTCCCTGACTGATGACCTGAGAAAAGCTACCCAGATCCTATTCTCTATCAGAAATGTGGGAATTTAGGAGAGAGACCCCACACAATGTTGCCAGGCTGCTCCTTAACCCCTTAACAGCTGGAGCTTTGCCCTTCCTCCTTCAGGATGAAAATGGGTATTCTTGTTTGATTTTTCTTAGAAACATGTATTTCATTGTTTTTTTTTTTTTTTTTTGTGTGTGTGTGTGTGTGTGTGATTTTTTTCCACCCCCAGTACCCTAACAGCAGTTATTTCTTCAGATCAGGGATTGTGACAGTTAACTCTTTTAGGCAGGTTCCACAGATTTCATGTCTGACCCCCTCCCCTTAAGTGAGAGGTGTCTCTAACCTAAATTTTGAAACTGATTGGTCAGGTATGGACCGACCAGGTGTCTCTCTGACTTACCTGGCCCAGGTCATATACATCACTGAAACAGGAAATCCAGCCCCCTCCCCCACATGGCAGGCTGGCAGAAGGACCTTAGGTAAGGTCCCATCACCACAGCCTGCAGTTCTTTCCCACATGAACTTCTCTTTCTCATGATGGGAGCCCTCTGATATCTTTCCTTCTTCTGCTGTTTGGCTGAGCAGCACAGATTTTTGCCAAGCCCTCTCCAATGTGTTCTCTCCACACTGGTGGCTGGAGATCTCTGTAACTTCCCATTCTCTTTTGAATAAAGTCTCCCACTACACCTTATCATCTGCTGGTCTATAATTTTAATTCTTTAACTTTATAGACAAGAATCCAGGCACTCCTTAAATTCTGAGGGGCATTGGAATTAGCTGGGTACTCTAAATTTTAATCCCAAGCTCTCCTGTAACAGGAGCCTTTGCTCACCTCCTCTGGTGTGGTTTTAGGATACAGGACATAAGAGGGGAGTTGTCAGATTCTTCCTGGCAGGCTTAGAGACATTCCTTACTTCAACTTTCAGGGGAGGGGC